>SJYT01013080.1:0-37267 GCA_006410635.1 Cephalophus harveyi | reverse complement strand
ATAGGGGACTGGAATGCAAAAGTAGGAAGTAAGTCAAGAGATTCCTGGAGTAACAGGCAAATTAGGCCTTAGTACAAAATGAAGCAGGGCAAAGGCTGATAGAGTTTTGCCAAGGGAATGCACTGGTCCATAGAAAACACCCTCTTCCAATAACACAAGAGAAGACTCTACACATGAACATCACCAGATGGTCAATACCAAAATCCGATTGATTGTATTCTTTGAAGCCAAAGATGAAAAAGTTCTATATAGTCAGCAAAAAAAAAAAAAAGACCAGGAGCTACTGTGGCTCAGATCATGAACTTCTTATTGCCAAATTCAGACTTAAATTTAAGAAAGTAGAGAAAACCACTGGACTATTCAAGTATGTCCTAAATCAAGTCCCTTGCAATTATACAGTGGTAGTGACAAACAGATTCAAGGGATTATATCTGAGAGACAGAGTTCCTGAAGAACTATGGACAGAGGTTCATGACATTGTGCAGGAGGCAATGATCAAGACCATCCCCAAGAAAAAGAAATGCAAAAAGGCAAAATGGTTGTCTGAGGAGGTGTTACAAATAGCTGAAAATAGAAGAGACGCTAAAGGCAAAGGAAAAAGGAAAGATATACCCATTTGAATGCAGAGTTCCAAAGAAAAACAAGGGGAGATAAGAGAGCTTTCCTAAGTGATCAATGCAAAGGAATAGAGGAAAACAATAGAATGGGAAAGACTAGAGATCACTTAATGTGGAGGGCCCTAAATCTTTGTAAGTTTTATCTTCCACCCTCTGACATGCATGCCATAGAATATTCAGACTTCTTGAAATTTCTTGCTATTTAGTTATGATTTAGGACTTTCCTGATAGCTCAGTTGGTAAAGAATCCACCTTCAATGCAGGAGACCCTGTTTCGATTCCTGGGTTGGGAAGATAGCTGGAGAAGGGATAGGCTACCCACCCCAGTATTCTGGTCTGAAGAATGTCCATGAGGCTGCAAAAAGTCAGACATGACTGAGTGATGTTCACTTTCACTTACATCTGATTAGGATGCTGCCATCAGTATTGTGGAATAGTTATATTCTGTGAAATATCAGGACAGTCAAGATTTTTTCAGACAGACTAGTTTGTCAGAAAAGGTACAGTTGATTTAGATCCAAGGTGGGACAGTGAGTATGTCTTATTGTCCTCACATAAATGTGGATTGCTTTTAATTCTCTGTACTGATGGGAATTGAAAATAGATCAACCATATGCTAGAGCCTATATTAATCTTTTCTTGTTAAGATTCTACAACAGATACACAGCTGCAAATGGGGCAATCATTTGTTAGGTTTAAGCTTATGCACTTTTATGTGTCTTAGTACCCCTGGTACTTAGTAGATGGGAGCCATTATCAATTTATTCTCCATCTTCTGGTTCAAAGTCTGAACTAATCCATGCATTTTATTCAGGACACAGTATTGCTTCTGATCTTGGCTGATGAAGGGCTGGTCTATGGATTTTCCCTTGGCTTAAAAAAATTATTTTATTTATTTTAATTGGAGGCTAATTACTTTACAATATTGTGGTGATTTTTGCCATGCATTGACATGAATCAGCCTGGAGGTACATGTCTCCCCCACCAGAAGCCCCGAGGGTGGGGGAGAGGTAGGGTAGGGAGACTCAACAGAGTCACGTGACCGAAACTCACGGCTGTTTCATGCATCAAACTTGGCCTGGTGATCTATTTCAGATATGGTAATATACATGTTTCAATGGTATTCTCTGAAGTCATCCCACCCTCACCTTCTCCCACAGAGTTCAAATGTCTGTTCTTTATATCTGTGTCTCTTCTGCAGTCTCTCATATAAGGTCATCATTACCATCTTTCTAAATTGCATATATATGCATTAATATACTGTATTGGTGTTTTTCTTTCTGACTTACTTCACTCTCTATAATAGGCTCCAATTTTATCCATGTTATTATAACTGATTCAAATGCATTCTTTTTAATAGCTGAGTAATATTCCATTGTATATATATACCACAGTTTTCTTATCCATTCATCTGTCAACAGACATCTAGATTGCTTCCAGTTGCTAGCTAGTGTAAACAGTGCTGTGATGAACATTGGGGTACACATGTCTCTTTCAATTCTGGTTTCCTCAGTGTGTATGCCCAGCAGTGGGATTGCTGGGTCNATTGTATATATATACCACAGTTTTCTTATCCATTCATCTGTCAACAGACATCTAGATTGCTTCCAGTTCCTAGCTATTGTAAACAGTGCTGTGATGAACATTGGGGTACACGTGTCTCTTTCAATTCTGGTTTCCTCAGTGTGTATGCCCAGCAGTGGGATTGCTGGGTCGTATGGCAGTTCTGTTTCCAGCTTTTTAAGGAATCTCCACAGTGTTCTCCATAGTGGCTATACTAGTTTGCATTTCCACCAACAGTGTAGGAGGGTTCCCTTTTCTCCACACCCTCTCCAGCATTCATTGTTTGATAGCAGCCATTCTGACCGGCATGAGACGGTACCTCATTGTGGTTTTGATTTGCATTTCTCTGATAATGAGTGATGTTGAGCATCTTTTCATGTGTTTGTTAGCCATCTATATGTCTTCTTTGGAGAAATGTCTGTTTAATTCTTTGGCCCAGTTTTTGATGGCTCATTTATTTTTCTGGTATTGAGTTGCATGAGCTGTTTTTGTATTTTAGAGTAATTCTTTGTCAGTTGCTTTGTTCACTATTATTTTCTCCCACTCTGAAGGCTGTCTTTTTACCCTGCTTATAGTTTCCTTCATTGTGCAAAAGCTATAATTTCCTTCATTGAGCAAAACATTTAAGTTTGATTAGGTCCCATTTGTTTATTTTTGCTTTTATTTCCATTACTCTGGGAAGTGGGTCATAGAGGATCCTGCTGTGATTTATGTCAGAGAATGTTTTGCCTATGTTTTCCTCTAGGAGTTTTATAGTTTCTGGTCTTACATTTAGATATTTAATCCATTTTGAATTTATTTTTGTGTATGGCATTAGAAAGTATTCTAGTTTCATTCTTTTACAGGTGGTTGACCAGTTTCCCCAGTACCACCTGTTAAAGAGATTGTCTTTTCTCTATTGTATATTCTTGCCTCCTTTGTCAAAGATAAGGTGTCCATAGGCGTGTGGATTTATCTCTGGGATTTCTATTTTGTTCCATTGATCTATAGTTCTGTCTTTGTGCCAGTGCCATAGTGTCTTGATGACTGTAGCTTGTAGTATAGTCTGAAGTCAGGCAGGTTAATTCCTCCAGTTCCATTCTTCTTTCTCAAGATTTCTTTGGCTATTCAAAGTTTTTTGTATTTCCATGCAAATTGTGAAATTATTTGTTCTAGTTCTGTGAAAAATATTGTTGGTAGCTTGATCAGGATTGCACTGAATCTATAGATTGTTTTGGGTAGTATAACATTTTCACTATATTGATTTTTCCGATCCATGAACGTGGCATATTTCTCCGTCTATTTGTGTCTTCTTTGATTTTTTTCATCAGTGTTTTATAGTTTCCTTTATATAGGTCTTTTGTTTCTTCAGGTAGATTTATTACTAAGTATTTTATTCTTTTCATTGCAGTGTTGAGTGGGATTGTTTCCTTAATTTATCTTTCTGTTTTCTCATTGTTAGTGTATAGGAATGCCAGGGATTTCTGTGTAATAATTTTATATCCTGCAACTTTACTATATTCATTGATTAGCTCTAGTAATTTTCTGTTGGTGTCTTTAGGGTTTTCTATGTAGAGGCTCATGTCATCTGCAAACAGTGAGAGCTTGACTTCTTCTTTTCCAATCTGGATTCCTTTTATTTCCTTTTCTTCTCTGATTACTGTGGCTAAAACTTCCAAAACTATGTTGAGTAATAGTGGTGAGAGTGGGCACTCTTGTCTTGTTCCTGACTTTAGAGGAAATGCTTTCAATTTTTCACCATTGAGGATAATATTGGCTGTGGCTTTATCATATATGGCTTTTATTATGTTGAAGTATGTTCCTTCAATGCCTGCTCTCTGGAGAGTTTTTATCATAAATGGATATTGAATTTTGTCAAAGGCTTTTGATGCATCTATTGAGATAATCATATGGTTTTTATCCTTCAATTTATTAATGTGGTATATCACATTATTGATTTGTAAATACTGTAGAATCCTTGCATCCCTGGGATAAAGCCCACTTAGTCATGATGTATGATCTCTTTAATATGTTGTTGGATTCTGTTTGTTAGAATTTTGTTAAGGATTTTTGCATCTATGTTCATCAGTGATATTGGCCTATAGTTTTCTTTTTTTGTGGCATCTTTGTCTGGTTTTGGTATTAGTGTGATGGTGGCCTCATAGAATGAGTTTGGGAGTTTACCTTCCTCTGCAGTTTTCTGGAAGAGTTTGAGTAGGATAGGTGTTAGCTCTTCTCTAAATTTTTGGTAGAATTCAGCTGTGAAGCCATCTGGTGCTGGGCTTTTGTTTGTTGGAAGATTTTTAATTACAGTTTTGATTTCTGTGCTTGTGATGGGTGTGTTAATATTTTCTATTTCTTCCTGGTTCAGTTTTGGAAGGTTATGCTTTTCTAAGAATTCATCCATTTCTTCCAAGTTGTCCATTTTACTGGCATATAGGTGCTGATAGTAGTCACTTGTGATCCTTTGTATTTCTGTGTTTTCTGTTATGATTTCTCCATTTTCATTTCTAATTTTGTTGATTTGATTCTTCTCCCTTTTTTTTCTTGATGAGTCTGGCTAATAGTTTGTCTATTTTATTTATCTTATCAAAGAACCAGCTTTTAGTTTTGTTGATTTTGGCTATGGTATCCTTTGTTTCTTTTTCATTTATTTCTGCCCTAATTTTTATGATTTCTTTCCTTTTACTAAACCAGGGTTTCTTCATTTCTTCTTTTCCTAGTTGCTTTAGGTGTAACATTAGATTATTTATTTGATTTTTCTCTTGTTTTTTGAGGTAAGCTTGTATTGCTATGAACCTTCCTCTTAGCACTGCTTTTACGTTTTTTAGGTTTGGGGTTGTTGTGTTTTGATTTTCATTTGTTTCTATGCATATTTTGATTTCCTTTTTTACTTTTTCCATGATTTGTTGGTTTTTCATTAGCTCATTATTTAGCCTCCACATGTTTGTATTTTTGATAGTTTCTTTCCTGTAGTTGACATCTAATCTTACTGCATTGTGATCAGAAAAGATGCTTGAAATAATTTCAATTTTTTTGAATTTATTAAGGCTAGAGTTATGGCCCAGGATATGATCTATCCTGGAGAATATGCCATGTGCACTTGAGAAAAATGTGAAATTCATTGTTTTGAGGTGAAACCATGGAGTAAGTCCATAAGCCTTCTGGACAGATTGTGAATTCCCAAGGCCAGAATACTGGGCAGAGTAGCCTTTCCCTTCTCCAGTGTCTTTCCAACCCAGTGATTGAACCCACATCTCCCACATTGCAGGAGGATTCTTTACCATCTGAACAACAAGAGAAGCCCTAGGGTGCATTGGGGAAATGCTAAGTAGAATATTTATTGTGTATTCTTGAAATGGCATTTCAAAGTTCTTTTCGAAGGGACCCACCATTCCCTTTAAGTGATAGAATATAGGTTTGAGCATGGACTAAGATATGAGGCCTGGGTGAAGGATCATTATTTTTATTGTAGTTCCCATTTTCATTTCACCAATGTAATATTTTTGAAAAATCTACACCACCAACTTTGTAATTGTCTCTATGTATGTCTCAAACCTAGGAAATTATAATCTAATAGCCATCACCATAGATATTTGTGGAGAAGGAAATGGCAACCCACTCCAGTACTCTTGCCTGGAAAATCCCATGGATGGAAGAACCTGGTAGGCCACAGTCTGTGGGGTTGCAAAGAGTCAGACACAACTGAGTGACTTCACCTTACCTGACATTAGTGCTGAGCCAGCCCTGCTATTCATTCTGTTAATTGTAGCTGGGTTCAGGTATTGAAGAGCTGCCATGTCACCTCTGCTCATTTGAATTTTATCACTCACATTCTCAGTAGGGAGCTCAGTTTCTTGAAAACATCTTCTATTGTTAGCCTTGGCCTGGGGAGGACATTAAGCTTCCCAAAGATACTTTGTCTCTTTACTGGTACATTCTCTACTCAGTTAATAGAGTGTGTCCTCTGGGACATCACAGGAAGTGTGGTTAGATGATAGATTCTCTGTTGGTATATCACAAATCCATTCTAACATTCCTAACTCTGAGCTCTGTTACACTTTATTATTCTGTCAAGGCAACTGCAGCAATGTTATCAAATTCACTGTACATATAAATCCATAAAAATTTTATACTACATCCCTGTAGTACTAATATATTAGAACTGAATCCAGCATTCCTTTCAAGAAATCGAATTCCTAAGCACTGCAAAAGTGTTCCAATGTCTATAAACTTTTCCATACCCAGATTTGTATTCTGTTTCTCCTCTAAGAGAGGTTNATACTACATCCCTGTAGTACTAATATATTAGAACTGAATCCAGCATTCCTTTCAAGAAATTGAATTCCTAAGCACTGCAAAAGTGTTCCAATGTCTATAAACTTTTCCATACCCAGATTTGTATTCTGTTTCTCCTCTAAGAGAGGTTACTGATGGTATGTGTTAGACAAGTACAACAGATTTTAGAATAATCTATTTTCTCTTATAGTAGGGATCACAGTTATTGCTCTGGAGTTGTTGAGTAAGGACAATGAGAGACCATGAGAAGGTCTGAAGTATCTTGCAAGGAATGTGTTTACATGATCTCTGGCAAGTGGAGTTTTCTCTCCTTTAACAAGAGGGAGAAGACTGCTTTTGTCAGTTTTAATGATTCAGAGAAATCTGAAAGGAAGTTCACGTTTTTGAGGTGCAATTGTACACAGATCCACCATCTTAGGTGGCAAGGTCTGGCTTCATCCTTTTCAGAGTCCTGACTTTAATATAAACAGTCTGTTGAGATGTGCATTTTTTCTTCTTTGCAGTCCTGTCAATCTTATAACCATGTCCTGGGTCTGATTTTCAACTCTCTTTCCTGTGTAGGATATGAGAATCTCTTTAAGTGCTTCCATGGAAGTTTACTTGCTTTTGTAGCTTTCCCTAGTTATTGGTTCTCAGAGTTGCTTACTGGACCTGCTTCATTATCATCAACTAGGACTTTATTAGAAATGCCAATTCTTGGGCCTTACCCCAAACTTAGGGAATCTTAAACGCTGGATGTGGGGCCCAGAAATCTGCGTTTTAACCAACAGTTTGAGAACCATAGCCTTAGGCTGGTAATTGGTTGACTGACTGGAGCATACTACTCTTTCTCTTTTTTTCAAGGCTTCCAAGATAGTCGATGAAAGCCAGCAATGTTGACAATTATCTAAGTATCATTACCCTCATATCTTTCAAGGGCTAGATGTACTTCAATACTTCTCCTTCTACATGTATGGTATGCCAAACCACAACATGTAAGACTATTAGTAGTAGTGATGTTAGAGCATGTTGAGTTACCGCTATTCCACTTTCCCTTACCTGTGGAAGGTTTGTCACAATTTGACTGGTGAGTGAATTATTTCCTGAATACTCTTCTAAGAGTCTGCTTTCAAATCCTGCTTCCAGACCAATTCCATCTAGGTCCTCTAGAAAGCAGACCTTGAGAATAGAAATTAGATTCAAACAACTGGTTTCAAGAATAATGAGTGAAGGACAGGAAAAATGAGACAGGTAAGAAAAACAGAGAGTATAAGGGCATATTAATCAGGTTGTGTACAATGGGAGATCAGTTCTCCTGGGACTTCCTGGAAGACGCATAAGATTTTTTCACATGAAGGAAGGTTTGCTGGAACACTTATTCACTTGCTACCATTCTCCCTTGTTTGAAAGTTTCCTCTAGGGTAATTAAATCTCTTGCATTTTGGGGCAACACTTGTCTTTGTGCCAATTAGACTCCCACAGTGTTATACAAGGCCTTGGGGCCAACCAGGAAGGCATATGCAGCATGCTTGAGCTAAGACACTGTCAGGGTGGGTGAGATGAATCTGAGTTCACACAGAACCATCCCCTAAAGTTCTGCTGAAATCAGAGATGGGCTGTGCATTGAGATATATTTCACCAGAGGCATCTGTTTTAGAAGGTGAGATGTAAATATTGTATTCCACATTTGTAACCACATTAATTGGGATGCATTGGCTCTCCACAGAATCTCCTCTAGATGCTATTTTGAGAAGAGGAAATGAGTTAAAGGAAAAGTAAAGACAAAATTGATGTTTGTGAGAAGAGGACAGTCTCAACAGAAGTAGAGAATTCTTGTAATATTTTGCATAGTGAATATGAGCTAAACCAAGACTCTCTCCTCCTACCCAAGAATAAGGATTGGGCAGGGGATATACCGCTTTCAACGATCTGTAATTAAATAGGAGCTTAGAGAAAAAAGGTTGATTCATGGAGGTACAAATATGTAGATACAAATATAGGTAGATATATACATATAGTGAAACAGTCTAACCTTATACAAAGAACACAAATGAAAGTTACTAGAAGTGGATAAAAGTCACAGATTGGAATAAGACGTATCTTGATTTTGGAGATGGGGAAAATCTGTAAGACTCTGAGATTCTTTAAACATCAACTTATTTCTTCTACTAAACATTGAACTCAGATTCATAATCTAAGTGCTAACATTTCAACTCTAATTTGCAAAGTTTTACATAAAATAAAGGAACAATGGCACAGAAAATAGAATAGAGGATCAGAGAGTATATATGGATTTTCTAAAATACATGTCATTGTAAAAATAGGAAAAAAAAGAAAATCTAAGAAAAATAAAAATATAAGACATGAGAGATCTTTTTGCATCTTAATCCCCTTCAAAATAGTTGTGCTTGCGAGTTTCTTGTAGATTAATATACTGTAAGCATGAGAACTATTGATTGTGAGAACTTTAAATAAATATACTTTTAGTGTTTAGATAAAGTCAAATGTGATCATGATAGGTGGGTAAGAGTAGGGTGGATAGATAAAAAACAATAGGACTAAAATATTCAGGACATATCTTCCAGCAAGCTGTGTAGAAGCAAAAATATGTGCTGGTGGTTCATTTGCCAAGTCATGTCCGACTCTTGTGACCCCATGGGCCTCCCACGTTCCTCTGTCCATGAGATTTTCCAGGCATGAATACTGGAGTGGGTTGCTATTTCCTTCTCCAGGGGAATATTCCTGATGCAGGTATTGAACCCAGGTCTCCTGCACTGCAGTCAAATTCTTTACTGACTGAGCTACCAGGTAATCCCTAAACATATACTGACGTAAAATGTTTCATGGTATCATTACATTGTTGAAACTGCATTAGACTGAGTTTAAGAATTCACCTCTGTGACTATATAATAGATTGTAGATATCAGATAATGTCATATTTTTTCTTAGAATTCTAGCTTGAGTGTTCCATTTGATGCAATGTATTATTTTTATATGAATTTAAATGTTTCAATGATATACCCAAGCTTTTGATTTTCTCTAGTTCACATTATCATTTTTAGAATTATTTAAAATGATAAAAAACAAAGCATGACTGCTGATAAAATATAGGAAGATAACCCAGGAATATTTAACCATCTGATAATTTTTTGGTGAGGATTAAATAGGCTAATTGATTCAGCAAATTGGTAGTTACCTGATAGAACTCAGTCAAGCAGAGATATGCCGCTGCTCCTGATTTTCAATGTCAGTTTCATTTATGGATNTGATGCAATGTATTATTTTTATATGAATTTAAATGTTTCAATGATATTCCCAAGCTTTTGATTTTCTCTAGTTCACATTATCATTTTTAGAATTATTTAAAATGATAAAAAACAAAGCACGACTGCTGATAAAATATAGGAAGATAACCCAGGAATATTTAACCATCTGATAATTTTTTGGTGAGGATTAAATAGGCTAATTGATTCAGCAAATTGGTAGTTACCTGATAAGAACTCAGTCAAGCAGAGATATGCTGCCGCTCCTGATTTTTAATGTCAGTTTCATTTATGGATCTCTAAATATTATTTTTATCTGTTGATTATATGTACATTTTCTTAAATTTATATTTGTAGAATGATTTGGTAAATAAGGAATAAATTATGAATAAAGTGATGGAAACATCTGGAATTTCCCATCAGAGTTTTGATAATTTAGTTTAGTTCTCTAGTATTTGGTAAACTGAAAAGTGTTCTGGGAAAGGAATATTTTAATTTAAGTGTTGGCATAAGTAAGGCTTTATGAAACATATTGATTTGGGTGAGAGAAGGGAGCCCAGGAGTTTATATTTCTTGGAAAGATATGCAGTTCAAGGAGTCACTGAAGGTCATAAATTTGTAAAATCCTTTTCAAATCATTAACATTGATTGTTTTCCTTCAAGGAGTCTTGTTGGGAGACTCCCTTGGCAAAAACTTATTGTAAATTAAAATGCTTGGAATTGAAAAAAATACTATATAAAAGTTGAAGAACTGACAGATTTTGTTATGATATACGAATAGGCAAATTGGTAGGAAACAGAGAAGCAGGAAAGTGAAGGAAGAGAATACAGAAGTAAAAAAAAAATTAACAACAGAAAAATGGAGAAAGGAGAAGGAAAAGGAACTATGGATGCCATCTTTCTTTTGGATGTTAAGAAAATACTGCCAGTGATTGAGTGGGAAGAATATTTCCTCAAATCATTTTTAATCTACTGGACAGATAAATAATAGTACATATTTCAAACTTGTTTTGTAATCTCAGGTTTTATAGGGAGAAAAGCATGTTAAAAATAGATATGTCTATACTGCAACATGCTGCTGCTGCTGCTAAGTCGCTCCAGTCGTGTCCGACTCTGTGCGACCCCATAGAGGGCAGCCCACCAGGCTCCCCCATCCCTGGGATTCTCTAGGCAAGAATAATGGAATGGGTTGCCATTTCCTTCTCCAATGCATGAAAGTGAAAAGTCAAAGTGAATTCGCTCAGTCGTGTCCGATTCTTTGCGACCCCATGGACTACAGCCTACCAGGCTCCTCCATCCATGGGATTTTCCAGGCAAGAGTACTGGAGTCGGGTGCCATTGCCTTCTCCATACTGCAATATAAAGATTGATAATTTAAAGTGGTAAGAGGTGGGTACAATTACTTTCCAGTTCTTTGTAAGGAAGAAATGTAGATATATGACATTTCTTTTTTTCTAAGTAATATGACTTATGTGTGTGTGTGCTGCGTGCTAAGTCACTTCAGTCATGTCCAACTCTGTGTGACCCTATGGACTGTAGCCTACCAGGCTCCTCTGCCCGTGGCATTCTCCAGGCAAGAATACTGGAGTGGATTGCCATGCCCTCCTCTAGGGGATTTTCCCAACTTAAGGGTCAAAACAGTGTCTTTTATGTCTCCTGCATTGGTAGGTAGATTCTTTACATACTAACACCACCTGGGAAGTCTGATATAACTGTCTATAAAAGTTTGTTCCTGTATTTTGATGCTTTGTCCCTGGAAAAATCAATTGAACAGTATCTTCATCAGGCTCATGATAAGTAACAAACGTTGAGGAGTTACTATAGGCCAGGAACTCCTTCACATTTAGTTTCTCAACAAGCATAGACAGGTTCTATGATTCCTCGACCTCCCCTCCATTTTTCAAACATATAATCTAAGGAAAAACTAAGACAAGAATGTAAGTTTAAACAACCTCCTTAGATCACAAACCATAAAGTATTCTTTTTTTAAAAAAATATTTATTTATTTAACTTTACAATATTGTATTGGTTTTCCCATACATTGACTTGAATCCACCATGGGTGTACCTGTGTTCCCCATCCTGAACCCCGCTTCCACCTCCCTCCCCATCCCATCCTTCTGGGTTATCCCAGTGCACCAGCCCCGAGCATCCTGTATCATGCATTGAACCTGGACTGGTGATTCATTTCACATATGATAATTTGCATGTTTCAGTGCCATTCTCCTATATCATCCCACCCTCGCCCTCTCCCACAGAGTCCAAAAGACTGTTCAATACATCTGTCTTTTTGCTGTCTCACATACAGAGTTATCGTTACCATCTTTCTAAATTCCATATATATATGTTAGTATACTGTATTGGTAGGTTGAGCATTCTTTGGTATTGCCTTTCTTTGGGATTGGAATGAAAACTGACCTTTTCCAGTCCTGTGGCCACTGCTGAGTTTTCCAAATTTGCTGGCATATTGAGTGCAGCATTTTCACAGCATCATCTTTCTGGTTGAACTTTAAGGTGTATCAAAACTTTATGATAAATGTTATAAATGTATGATCTTTGAGAGCAAAGATGAAATGATATCATAATATTTAATAAAGTTAATTTTATTAATACACATGTTTAATATTTATTTTATGTATTGTTTCTAATGCAGAATTCTAAAAATGCATCATATGAAGAAGATGTAAAGGAGGAAGAAAAACATAGAGTATCAAAGATTAAAACAGATCACTAAATCTTGTATTGTTTTCCCAAAATAAGGATGCAAAAATCTCATTCTTGAGTAAAAAGGAATCAAATAATTCATACTGCCCCTCCTCCTGTTTCTGTACTAGAACCTCACAGGTCTTTGAGCAACTTCATTTGAACTACTCCCTGAAGAGATGATTGCCTAGAAGCTATGTTCACAATTTGCAATGACAGCCACAGTGATTTCATCCTTCTAGGCTTCTCTGACAAGCCATATTTGGAGAGGATGCTCTTTTCAGTAATTCTGATCTCTTATTGCTTAACTATTACAGGAAATATGGTCATAATTCTTGTCTCCGTGAAGGATCCAAAACTCCACAGCCCAATGTATTTCTTTCTTTCCAACCTATCTCTGCTAGATCTCTGTTTTACCAGCAGCTGTGTTCCACAGATGTTGGTTAATTTCTGGGGTCCAGAGAAGACCATTAGCTACACTGGATGTGCCATTCAACTCTATGTTTTTTTGTGGCTTGGGACCACTGAATGTGTCCTGCTTGTGGTCATGGCTGTGGACCGCTATGTGGCAGTGTGTCATCCACTGCAATATACCACTATCATGCACCCAAAACTTTGTCTACAGCTGGCCGTCCTAGCATGGGGGACTGGCCTGATTCAGTCCCTGATTCAGTCTCCTGCTACCCTCCAGTTACCCTTCTGCTCCCACCAGAGGGTAGATGACATAGTGTGTGAAGTTCCAGCCCTCATTCAGGTCTCCAGTGCAGACACCATCGACATTGAAATCCAGATACTCATAGCTGGTATTATTCTCCTGGTGATGCCCTTGATTATTATCCTTTCCTCTTACGTTGCTATTGCTAAAGCTGTGTTGACAATAAAGTCAACTGCAGGGAAGAAGAAAGCATTTGGTACCTGCACTTCTCATCTTCTTGTAGTCTCCCTCTTCTATGGCACTGTCACAGCTGTTTATCTTCAACCCAAGAGTCACTATACTCATGAACAGGGCAAGTTTCTCACTCTTTTCTACACTGTTGTAACCCCGACTCTTAACCCACTCATCTATGCTTTAAGGAACAAAGAGGTAAAGGGGGCACTAATCAGGCTAGGGGGGAGGACCTGGAATATTCAGAATAACTAAAGATGTTGACATATGTTGGATGTTTGCTTAACCTGAGAAAGAAAATAACTTTATCATAAAAAGCTGAAGATATACCTCCCAACTTTAGAGTAGTAGAAAAGGAGCTGTATTTTAATCAAGCTGAGATTTCAGTCCTATTCATCAATCACTGATTAAGCCTTATTTGCTTCATGGTGCTGATTTAGGCACAGTATATGGTAGAAATGAATATATTTATTATTCATATTAAATAGCACATAATATAGTTGAATTGGGGCAACAAAAGAAACACAAAATTGCAAAATAAAAGACTAAGTATAACATTTCATGCCTTTCCTTTATTTCTCTTTCCTTTGTTCTATTTTCCTCCACTATAGTGTTTCTATTTCCCAACTATTACTTCCATCTAAACATCTAGTCCCAACAAGGCTCCTAACATTTTTAGAGAGTGTTCAAGAAATACTTAGGTAATCTAATCAAGGATTCTAGTTTTGAGTTACATCTGCCTTTTTGCCTCAGTGTGTCCTTTGTTGATGTGTGATGTGCCCAGAAATCCCCAGTGCACCAATATTTGCCAAGCAGAGGTCAGTATTTACTGCTGTCTGGTAGTACTGCTCTGCAAACCTGTATCCAAGTTTCTTAGTTTGAGCCCCTATATTCTGAGCATTCAATTATAGGAATTGACTTCATTTTTCCTCATTCTGAGTCTCTGTCATAATGAAATGGCTTTCTTTTTATCAAATCCAATTCTTATTCATTCATTTTTTTTACTAGTCATTTATTTTGCACTAGATTCTGGGTATATAATGGTAGATAACTCCCTTGTGTCTCAGTTGGTAAAAAAAATCTGCCTATGATGTGAGAGACCTGGGTTCGATCCCTGGATTGGGAATACCCTTGGAGAAAGGAAAGTCTACCCACTCCAGTATTCTGGCCTGGAGAATTTCATGGACTGTATAGTCCATAGAGTCAGACATGACTGAGCAACTTTCACTTTTCAAGACACAAAAAATCATCCACATCATGGAGCTTATTGTCCAAAGCTGTATAGAGATATTAACCAAAATATTTTTAATTTATCATCTTAATGGGGAGAGACTTGCTCTTCAACTCCTGCTTTGGTCTGATAACCATGCCTCATGCCTTTTGACCTTTGAATATTATTCACCAAAATTTATTGATTGATTTTTTAATCTACCACTTATAAGTGTTCATTACTCTAGTTTGTTTCACTGAAATCAAGGGTATAAACTTGATTCTCCTGTAAGATTGTCTAATCAACTATACCTCCCATCTGCTGATGCCTATTGCATGTACAGGTGGAAGTAGTATGAGGCCCTATTCCATCCCATTTTTCTATACTAATGAACTGTACCACTTGTTTCTAATTTGGATATTTCATATCAAATTTTCAAAATGAATTCTTGTTTGTGATCTTTTTTTCATATAAATTTATTTATTTTAATTGGAGGCTAATTACTTTACAATATTGCATTGGTTTTGCCATACATCAACATGAATTTGCCACAGGTGTACATGTGTTCCTCATCCTGAACCCCTCTCCCACCTCCCTCCTTAAAAAAGTACTAAGTTACTCAAACCAACACTAAGCTTGTAAGAAATAACAATACATTTCTCACTGTTGATAAGAGAACAATGGTTGTATAAGCATTTGTAATCTTTCCACTCTATTCTAAGATTAAAGGAAGTAATGGGAAGGAATCTAAAAGGACAAAGGTTGTTTTGTGACATATTGCTTTAAGAGTGTAAAGCTGGAGCAGCCCTAGGGAATGTTGAAGTTTATGATGTGGACATAGTAATGAGTAACTGAAATGAAAAGTGGTATCTACCTTGGAGATGCAAACAGGGATGCCGGCATATTCAAAAGTTCATCTTACTTTTGACATAGGCTGCAATGATACCAGGTCTTTTAGTAAGTGAAAAGTTGTGCATCTGATGCCAAAATGTAAATGCATGTGGAGAGAGGTCATGATACCAGTAAATGACAGCAGTATGAAGGGAAGAAGGTATACAGTTCCTCAGGCTTTAGAATTCATAAGATTCACATGGTGTACAAAAGTTAAAGTATTTGTGTTTCATGCTCAGAATTTCTGATTTAAAGCATTTGATTGTGCCCTGGGATGGGCATTTTAAATAACACCATGGTGGGTGATTCTGATGCAGGCTGTTTAGGACCACACTGTGGAAAGTTCTAGTCTAGATAGTTGCTCAAC
This sequence comes from Cephalophus harveyi, assembly GCA_006410635.1. NCBI lineage: Eukaryota > Metazoa > Chordata > Mammalia > Artiodactyla > Bovidae > Cephalophus > Cephalophus harveyi. The sequence continues at coordinate 21,511 of SJYT01013080.1, read as the reverse complement.
CAAAATGACATGAGCTTCAAATGAATCCATGAATTTTAAAAATAGGGGCAAAGGGAATGATCTAGAAATAGAATAAAGCCAATAGCTCAAATCCCACTTTCTGAGGCAGTGAGTGTGGGATTAATTTCTCATAAGGGAGTTGTGGTTGAAATACTGTCTTCAAGAGAGGGTCTCAATTCAATTTAAACTAGGAGGTATAGAAAATGTTACTTAAATTATTTGAGAATACAGGTGAATTATTAATTATGGGACAGGAGATCCCAACGATACATTGGAAGGTTCAGTTCAGTTCAGTTCAGTCGCTCAGTCGTGTCCGATTCTTTGCGACCCCATGAATCGCAGCATGCCAGGCCTCCCTGTCCATCACCAACTCCCAGAGTTCACTCAGACTCGCTTCCATCGAGTCAGTGATGCCATCCAGCCATCTCATCCTCTGTCATCACCTCCTCCTCCTGCCCCCAATCCCTCCCAGCATCAAAGTCTTTTCCAATGAGTCAACTCTTCTCATGAGGTGGCCAAAGTACTGGAGTTTCGCTTTAGCATCACTCCTTCCAAAGAAATCCCAGGGTGAAGGTTATAGGAAGGATAAGTGCAGATGTATGGAAAGGAAAGGGATTCTACTATGGGTCTAATAGCACGGAAAAATGTTTGTTGTTGATCAGTCAGTCACTCAGTTATGTCTGACTGTTTGTGACCGCATGGACTGAAATATGCCAGACTTCCCTGTCCTTCACCATGTCCCAGAACTTGCCCAAACTCATGTCCATTGAGTCAGTGATGCCATCCAACCACCTCATCCTCTGTTGTGTTCTCCTCCTGCCTTCAATCTTTCCCAGCATCAGGGGCTTTTCTAATGAGTCAGTTCTTAACATCAGGTGGCTAAATTATTGGAGCTTCAGCTTCAGCATGAGTCCTTTCAATGAATATTCAGGATTGATTTCCTTTAGGATTTATTGGTTGGATCTCTTTGCAGTCAAAGGTACTCTCAAGGATCTTCTCCAACACCACAGCTCAAAAGCATCAATTCTTTGGTGTTCACCTTCTTTATGGTGCACTCTAACATTCACATATGTCTAATGAAAAAACCATAGCTTTGACTATACAGACCTTTGTTTGCAAAATAATGTCTCTGCTTTTTAATATGCTGGCAAAAATACATTCACCTTTCAGGAGATGACTGAAGAAACAGTGATGAGAAACACTGTGGACTTAGCTATGTCATGATTTATTAGTTGACATGATTTTTTTTTTCACCCTAATCACAAATTTTTATGGAATGTATATTGAGAGCCAGGCATTGTTATAAAACCATAAATAAGTCATAAAATATTGACTCCTTCATAGACATTCTAGATGATAGTCAATGTTTCCTTGGATAAGTGACTAAATCAGGAAAAGGCTGACTATATCATGCATTCAGGCATTCTATTACTTTTAAATCTCTAGAATGGGGAGGGGCAACATTTTTTGGCACATGTCGTATATGGTGACAGATTGAACCTTCTGATGGTTGCAAGGTAAGTTCTGTGTATATATTGGTCTCTAATCCACCCAAGTTCCTGAACATAAGACCTGCCAGAAGATAGGAATACATGTTCACCAGTATAAATCCCATGATCAGTGGTATGTGCATTTATGTACCTATGTGTTTGCATGTCTGCCTTTTTTGTGTGTAGCCACAGAAAAGGAATCATATATGAAAAAAATAACACTTAAAATGTGGCTATTATAAAAGTTATAAAACTTATCCCTTTTCATATGGACAGTGGGAGAATTCAGTAAGAGCAGTATTTAAAAGAGCAAATACGAACAATAAAAGCAAAAGTCACTAATCATCAGAGAAACATTTATGAGTGTAGAATCCACAGATTTTAAAAATTGGGCTTAAATTTACCTTTTGGATTCTTTTCTCTCTTACCAAGATAATCTATACCTTAGCAGTGACATTATTATTCTATAAAAACACTCAAATGCCTATTCCATCTGCCTTTGAATGTTATTGGATTTTTGTATATGTTAATATATTGTTCATACTTAAAACCAGATTCAACTGTTAAAATGTATTATGCCCTTCTCAATACATTTTGTTCTTTTATTAATGTACTACCTAGATAATTTTGTAAAAATTCACATGTTTCTGTGATGCTAGCTTTAGGATAGAATCATCTTACTCATACTGTGTGGCCAGTGCTAAAATGCTTCAGCCTATTGATAAAGATGTTGAATTGAATGATAAGAAAAATCCTTAAAGATTGGAACATGAATTCATAGAATAGGAATGATGAATGAAACTTTTTAAAATTTTCATCCATTTTTTAAATTAAGTCTAGTCAATTTACACCATTGTGTTAGTTTCAGTCATACAGCTGCATGAGCGACTGAACTGAACTGAACTGAACCTATATTTTAATAACCTAGAACACACATACTGCAGCTTCTTTATCTCTTTTTCTGTCAATGGACATTTAGGTTGCTTCCATGTCTTCAGTTCACTCACTCAGTCGTGTCTGACTCTTTGCGACCCCATGGACCGCAGCACACCAGGCTTCCCTGTCCATCACCAACTCCTGGAGCTTACTGAAACTTATGTCCCTTGAGTTGGTGATGCCATCCAACCATCTCATCCTCTGTCATCCCCTTCTCCTCCTGCCTTCAATCATTCCCAGCATCAGGGTCTTTTCAGATGAGTCAGTTCTTTGCATCAGGTGGCCAAAGTATTGGAGTTTCAACTTCAGCATCAATCCTTCCAATGAATAGTTAGGACTGATTTCCTTTAGGATGGACTGGTTGGATCTTTTGCAGTCCAAGGGACTCTCAAGAGTCTTCTCCAACACCACAGTTCAAAAGCATCAATTCTTTGGCTCTCAGCTTTCTTTATAGTCCAATTCTCACAACAATACATGACTACTGGAAAAATCAAAGCTTTGACCAGATGGACCTTTGTTTGCAAAGTAATGTCTCTGCTTTCTAATATGTTGTCAAGGTTGGTAATAACTTTTCTTCCAAGGAGAAAGTGTCTTTTAATTTCATGGCTGCAGTCACTATCTGCAGTGATTTTGGAGCCCCCCCAAAATAAAATCTGCCACTGTTTCCACTGTTTCCCCATCTATTTGCCATCAAATGATGAGACCAGATGCCATAATCTTAGTTTTCTGAATGTTGAGTTTAAAGCCAACTTTTTGACTCTCCTCTTTCACTTTTATCAAGAAGCTCTTTAGTTCTTCTTCACTTTCTGCTATAAGTGTGGTGTCATCTGCATATCTGAGGTTATTGATATTTCTCCCGGCAATCTTGATTCCAGCTTGTGATTAATCCAGTCCAGGACTTTTATGATGTACTCTGTGTATAAGTTAAATAAGCAGGGTGACATTATACAGCCTTGATGTACTCCTTTCCCAATTTGGAACCAGTCTGTTCCATGTCCAGTTCTAACCATGCTTCTTGATCTGCATACAGATTTCTCAAGAGGCAGGTCAGGTGGTCTGGTATTCCCACCTGTTTAAGAATTTTCCAGAGTTTGTTGTGATCCACACCGTCAAAGACTTTGGTGTAGTCAATAAAGTAGAAGTAGATATTTTTCTGGAACTGTCTAGCTTTTTTGATGATCCAATGGATGTTGACAATTTGATCTCTGGTTCCTCTGCCTTTTCTAAATCCAGCTTGAACATCTCGAAGGTACATATGGTTCCATGTCTTGGCTATTGTAAGTTGTGCTGCTATGAGCATTGGGGTGCATATATCTTTTTAAATTAGAGTTTTCTCCCATGCCCAGGAAAGGGGTTTCAAGATTATATAGTAACTCTATCTTTAGTTTTTAAAGGAACCTCCATACTGATTTCCATAGTGGTTGCTCCAACTAACAATCCCACCAACAACGTAGGAGGGTTCCTTTTTCTCCACAGCCTCTCCAGCATTTATTATCTGTAGACTTTTAAATGATGGCCATTCTGACTGTTGTGAGGTGATACTTCACTGTAATTTTGATTTTGATTTCTCTAATGATCGATAATATTGAGCATCTTTTCTTGTGCCTGTCGGCCATAAGTTAGTGACTTTGAAAGGCACTTTTAGTTAAGAATCAACTTGGCATTATAGGATACTGACATTAAAATATAAGCACATTTTCTAGGCACTATTTTCACTTTTAGGTAAAGGCTGCTACTAAAATAATTTCACGGGGGAGGGTCCTAAGATGGCAGAGGAATAGGACGGGGAGACCACTTTCTCCCTCACAATTTCATCAAAAGAACATTTCAATGCTGAGTAAATTCCTATTTGTGTTTCATGCTCAGAATTTCTGATTTAAAGCATTTGATTGTGCCCTGGGATGGGCATTTTAAATAACACCATGGGTGGGTGATTCTGATGTAGGCTGTTTAGGACCACACTGTGGAAAGTTCTAATCTAGATAGTTGCTCAACCAAAATGACATGAGCTTCAAATGAATCCATGTATTTTAAAAATAGGGGCAAAGGGAATGATCCAGAAATAGAATAAAGCCAATAGCTCAAATCCCACTTTCTGAGGCAGTGAGTGTGGGATTATTTTCTCATAAGGGAGTTGTGGTTGAAATACTGTCTTCAAGAGAGGGTCTCAATTCAATTAAAACTAGGAGGTATAGAAAATGTTAGTTAAATTATTTGAGAATACAGGTGAATTATTAATTATGGGACAGGAGATCCCAACGATACATTGGAAGGTTCAGTTCAGTTCAGTTCAGTCGCTCAGTCGTGTCCGACTCTTTGCGACCCCATGAATCGCAGCACTCCAGGCCTCCCTGTCCATCACCAACTCCCAGAGTTCACTCAGACTCGCATCCATCGAGTCAGTGATGCCATCCAGCCATCTCATCCTCTGTCGTCCCCTTCTCCTCCTGCGCCCAATCACTCCCAGCATCAAAGTCTTTTCCAATGAGTCAACTCTTCGCATGAGGTGGCCAAAGTACTGGAGTTTCACTTTAGCATCACTCCTTCCAAAGAAATCCCAGGGTGAAGGTTATAGGAAGGATAAGTGCAGATGTATGGAAAGGAAAGGGATTCTACTATGGGTCTAATAGCACAGAAAAATGTTTGTTGTTGTTCAGTCAGTCACTCAGTTATGTCTGACTGTTTGCGACCGCATGGACTGAAATATGCCAGACTTCCCTGTCCTTCACCATGTCCCAGAACTTGCCCAAACTCATGTCCATTGAGTCAGTGATGCCATCCAACCACCTCATCCTCTGTCGTCTTCTCCTCCTGCCTTCAATCTTTCCCAGCATCAGGGGCTTTTCTAATGAGTCAGTTCTTAACATCAGATGGCTAAATTATTGGAGCTTCAGCTTCAGCATGAGTCCTTTCGATGAATATTCGAGACTGATTTCCTTTAGGATTTATTGGTTGGATCTCTTTGCAGTCAAAGGTACTCTCAAGGGTCTTCTCCAACACCACAGCTCAAAAGCATCAATTCTTTGGTGTTCACCTTCTTTATGGTGCACTCTAACATTCACATATATCTAATGAAAAAACCATAGCTTTGACTATACAGACCTTTGTTTGCAAAGTAATGTCTCTGCTTTTTAATATGTTGGCAAAAATACATTCACCTTTTGGGCGATGACTGAAGAAACAGTGATGAGAAGCACTGTGGACTTAGCTATGTCCTGATTTATTAGTTGACATGATTTTTTTTTCCACCCTAATCACAAATTTTTATGGAATGTATATTGAGAGCCAGGCATTGTTATAAAACCATAAATAAGTCATAAAATATTGACTCCTTCATAGACATTCTAGATGATAGTCAATGTTTCCTTGGATAAGTGACTAATTCAGGAAAAGGCTGACTATATCATGCATTCAGGCATTCTATTACTTTTAAATCTCTAGAATGGAGAGGGGCAACATTTTCTGGCACATGTCGTATATGGTGACAGATTGAACCTTCTGATGGTTGCAAGGTAAGTTCTGTGTATATATTGGTCTGTAATCCACCCAAGTTCCTGAACATAAGACCTGCCAGAAGATAGGAATACATGTTCACCAGTATAAAACCCATGATCAGTGGTATGTGCATTTATGTACCTATGTGTTTGCATGTCTGCTTTTTTGGTGTGTAGCCACAGAAAAGGAATCTATGTGAAAAAAATAACACTTAAAATGTGGCTATTATAAAAGTTATAAAACTTATCCCTTTTCATGTGGACAGTGGGAGAATTCAGTAAGAGCAGTATTTGAAAGAGCAAATAAGAACAATAAAAGCAAAAGTCACTAATCATCAGAGAAACATTTATGAGTGTAGAATCCACAGATTTTAAAAATTGGGCTTAAATTTACATTTTGGATTCTCTCTCTTACCAAGATAATCTATACCTTAGCAGTGACATTATTATTCTATAAAAACACTCAAATGCCTATTCCATCTGCCTTTGAATGTTATTGGATTTTTGTATATGTTAATATATTGTTCATACTTAAAACCAGATTCAACTGTTAAAATGTATTATGCCCTTCTCAATGCATTTTATTCTTTTATTAATGTACTGCCTAGACAATTTTGTAAAAATTCACATGTTTCTGTGATGCTAGCTTTAGGGTAGAATCATCTTACTCATACTGTGTGGCCAGTGCTAAAATGCTTCAGCCTATTGATAAAGTTGTTGAATTGAATGATAAGAAAAATCCTTAAAGAATGGAACATGAGTTCATAGAATAGGAATGATGAATTAAACTTTTTAAAATTTTCATCCATTTTTTAAATTAAGTCTAGTCAGTTTACACCATTGTGTTAGTTTCAGTTATACAGCTGCATGAGCGACTGAACTGAACTGAACCTATATTTTAATAACCTAGAGCACACATACCACAGCTTCTTTATCTATTTTTCTGTCAATGGACGTTTAGGTTGCTTCCATGTCTTCAGTTCAGTCACTCAGTCGTGTCTGACTCTTTGCAACCCCATGGACTGCAGCACACCAGGCTTCCCTGTCCATCACCAACTCTTGGAGCTTACTGAAACTTATGTCCCTTGAGTTAGTGATGCCATCCAACCATCTCATCCTCTGTCATCCCCTTCTCCTCCTACCTTCAATCATTCCCAGCATCAGGGTCTTTTCAGATGAGTCAGTTCTTTGCATCAGGTGGCCAAAGTATTGGAGTTTCAACTTCAGCATCAATCCTTCCAATGAATAGGACTGATTTCCTTTAGGATGGACTGGTTGGATCTTTTGCAGTCCAAGGGACTCTCAAGAGTCTTCTCCAACACCACAGTTCAAAAGCATCAATTCTTTGGCTCTCAGCTTTCTTTATAGTCCAACTCTCACAACAATACATGACTAGTGGAAAAATCAAAGCTTTGATCAGATGGACCTTTGTTTGCAAAGTAATGTCTCTGCTTTTTAATATGTTGTCAAGGTTGGTAATAACTTTTCTTCCAAGGAGAAAGTGTCTTTTAATTTCATGGCTGCAGTCACCATCTGCAGTGATTTTGGAGCCCCCCAAAATAAAATCTGCCACTGCTTCCACTGTTTCCCCATCTATTTACCATCAAGTGATGGGACCAGATGCCATGATCTTAGTCTTCTGAATGTTGAGTTTTAAGCCAACTTTTTGACTCTCCTCTTTCACTTCATCAAGAAGCTCTTTAGTTCTTCTTCACTTTCTGCTATAAGTGTGGTGTCATCTGCATACCTGAGGTTATTGATATTTCTCCCAGCAGTCTTGATTCCAGTTTGTGATTAATCCAGTCCAGCATTTTTATGATGTACTCTGTGTATAAGTTAAATAAGCAGGGTGACATTATACAGCCTTGATGTACTCCTTTCCCAATTTGTACCAGTCTGTTGTTCCATGTCCAGTTCTAACTGTTACTTCTTGATCTACATACAGATTTCTCAAGAGGCAGGTCAGGTGGTCTGGTATTCCCACCTGTTTAAGAATTTTCCAGAGTTTGTTGTGATCCACACAGTCAAAGGCTTTGGCATAGTCAATAAAGTAGAAGTAGATATTTTTCTGGAACTCTCTAGCTTTTTTGATGATCCAATGGATGTTGACAATTTGATCTCTGGTTCCTCTGCCTTTTCTAAATCCAGCTTGAACATCTGGAAGGTACGTATGGTTCCACGTCTTGGCTATTGTAAGTTGTGCTACTATGAGCATTGGGGTGCATATATCTTTTTAAATTAGAGTTTTCTCCCATGCCCAGGAAAGGGGTTTCAAGATTATATAGTAACTCTATCTTTAGTTTTTAAAGGAACCTCCATACTGATTTCCATAGTGCCTGCTCCAACTAACAATCCCACCAACAATGTAGGAGTGTTCCTTTTTCTCCACAGCCTCTCCAGCATTTATTATCTGTAGACTTTTAAATGATGGCCATTCTGACTGTTGTGAGGTGATGCTTCACTGTAATTTTGATTTGGATTCTCTAATGATCAATAATACTGAGCATTTTTTTCTTTTGCCTGTTGGCCATTAGTTAGTGACTTTGAAAGGCACTTTTAGTTGAGAATCAACTTGGCATTATAGGATACTGACATTAAAATATAAGCACATTTTCTAGGCATTATTTTCACTTTTAGGTAAAAGCTGCTACTAAAATAATTTCACAATGAACTAAAGGTTACACGGGGCCAATTTCTTTATTGGAAATGCCTTGTGAAAAGATGTTAGTGTTCTATTGTTTCTACAGAAAGTTTTTATTTTCTCATCAGCCTCTTCATGACTCCCTTGAACTCATTATTCCTTAATGTATAGATCAGACAGAGGATGAGATGGCTGGATGGCATCACCGGCTCGATGGACATGAGTTTGAGTGAATTCCAGGAGTTGGTGAAGGACAGGCAGGCCTGGTGTGCTGTGATTCATGGGGTCGCAAAGAGTCGGACACGTCTGAGCGACTGAAATGAACTGAACTGAACTGATAGAGCGGTGGGTTCAAGCTGAGAGTAACAAAGGAGTAAAAGATACTGAGTAGTTTACCCTTATCCTGAGATAGACTGTTTCCTGGTTGTATGTACATGTAGATAATAGTCCCATAGAAGATGGAGACCACAATGAGATGGGAGGAACAGATCCCAAATGCTTTTTGTCTCCCTGCTTCAGACTTGGACTTGAGCACAGCTACAGCAATGAAGCTATATGAAACCAAAATAAGAAGAAGCAGTGAGAGGAAAATAAAAAAACACAATGCCAATAAGATTTCTTCTATAACTGTGGTATCCACACATGCAACTTTGACCATTGCAGATATCTCACAGAAATAGTGATCCAGGTGGTTTTTACATCAAGGAAGACTCATAGCATAGGGAGAGAGTATCACACAATTAGTGGTACCAATTATCCAGGTCATGGTCACTAGGCCTTGACAGAGTTGAGGGTTCATTATTGTCATATAATGTAGAGGCTTGCAGAGAGCATTGAATCTGTCATAGGACATCACAGCCAGGAGCATACATTCAACTGTGCATAATGTCACATCAATGAAAAGTTGAAAGGCACAACCACTGAAAGAGATTTTTTTGTCTTTACCCCAAGCATTGACCAACATCTGTGGGACTATATTTGTGGTATAACAGAGATCCAAGATGGCCAAATTTCTGAGGAAGAAGTACATAGGAATTTGGAGACGTTCATCTAGTAATGGCTGCAGGGTGATAGTAATATTTCCTATCAAGGCAATATTGTAGAAGAGAAAGACAGCCACAGAGATAATCATCTCCAGTTGAGGTCACTCAGGAATCCAAACTAGCTATCATTGAACATTTTCTTATTTTCTTGATATCAACTGAAAATAAAATATTAAGTATTGGAAGCCATAGTGAGTATATTTTTTAAAAGTATTGCAGATATATATTGCTAAGATAAACATCACACAATTAAAAAATTAGTATTTAAATCTCATAATTATTCTAACTTTCCTGTTTATCCAATTTGGTATAAAATTTATTTCAAGGGCAATTTTCCTCCAGAGTTTATACACTGAATTACTTTGTCTCCTTCTGTGTCAAGGCAAAAAAATGCAGAAGTCTCAGAAGAAATTCCTGAGAAAAATTGTTGAATGAAGCCAAATGGACTTCCCTTTACAAATCAGGAAGCTCGAAAGGGAGTTGGGAATCAGCAACAAATTATTACCTCCTTCATCCAAAGGTTCATAGAAAATGAAGGTTTTATAACTCTTATTCCTTTTCTATTAGTTAAGCTGCAAATGTTCAATCCTGCTATCCATTTTCACTCTGCTATATAAATCTTCTGATCTTATATTTTAAAATGCAAACATTTCTTTCAACTAAAAACTTGTATTCCAATCATTATTTTCCTTTTCCACCCTTCCCCAGGAACAGCATTCTCCCTCTTTCATTGCAGATACCATATTTTTTATCTGTATTTTTGATTCCAAATTCTATCATTTTCTATGGAGTGATGCTTTTAAATGGGCCCATTTCTTAGTTTTATGCTCAATCATTAATATTCACAAATGACTATGTGACTATATGAACTGTTCATATCCTATCCGTCATCTTACAGAAGCTCCAGTTCTACTACTTATACATTTAAAACGTTAAACCGCTTCAAGAGGGGGGAAATTGTGTTATTTTTATTTCACATCCCTAGTGACTTTTCTCAGATTTAGCACAGAAAAAAAATCTGTAAACATTTGATGTTGGTCCAAAGAGACTTTGATGACCACACGTAGATGTTTTTTTTCCCTATCTAACAAAATTAGTATCTTTTTACAAACGCATTTCTACTAAGAAAATGTCTGTTGAGCACACTAATGGGGTCTTAGTTTCTAAACCAGTGGTCTTTTCTAAATTATTTTTCTACTTGAATTCTCTATGGCAGGTTAATGCCTTCTACATCAGACCTGCCCTTTGCCTTCATAAATAATTCTCTTCAATTTTTCACTAGCATTTGCCCCAGTGCAATTTCTATTCTTTTCCTCCTTTCTTCCTGCATTTATAAACAACATTCTCTAATGGAATCCCCTTCCCCCATATTTCCTCTGCCTCTGTGACTTAAGTTACTAATTCTGCACACATAACTATAAATTCTATTTTTTATGGCCCCTTCATCTTTTGCAGCTTCAAATTTACAAATTTAGCTAATATGTGGTCGTTTCCACTGGATTTTACTCCCATATCAAGCATATATGCAAAATTGGATTCATTCTGTTTTAAATCTTAAAACAAAAGCTTTTTATCCATATAACTGCCTCATAAGGTATCTCCTAGGTTCTTAACAAATGTTTGCTAAAGTGAATTTATGAATTTGGGGGATAGAAATTAAAAACACAAATGCCCATTTTCATGTGAAATCAATTAGGATTTAATAGACGCCTCAAACTTTGAAGAAAAGAAAATTGGTATAAAAGCCAGAAGCTTTTATGCAAATTCTTTAAATTGGAAATCTTATCAAATGTTTTAAAAACAGCATAATTTTTCTTCCCACTTACCCTAATTAAGCTTAGTGAGCTTTTCTATGGTGGTGATTTAACCAAGGACTTTCTGGAGGAGAAAAATCTAACTCTTCTAAAGTAGGAGAAGTTTCTTTCTCTCTTTCTCTAAATAAGACTGAATATGTAATTCTTCATTACAAGCTGCTGCTACTACTGCCTGTCTCTTATACACATCTCTTTTTCATAAAAATTGTAGTCAAAGAGTGATTTTGTAGAAAGTGGGTACAATAATATATGTTAGTGTGATGTGTTTTGAGTGGGAAATGGTGATAAGCAGTGAATGTTGAGGGTGGTTCTCTTTTAGGTGGAAGGATTAGGAGGTTTTTATCTTCTATGTTAAGTATTTCTGTAATAATAGGATTTTGGGAATTAATAAGTGCTTCTGTGAACATCAAACCTCAATTTTGCACACCTGAATCAGACCACACACCATGTCAGTTCTGCAAGATATTGGTTGAAAATTACTGAAAAATCTGTCATATCTCATAGTGAAGCAAACTGTCAAAGGCAAAATTTTAAGGCGTAAAGTTGTCCATATGAGAGAATTTACACGGTGGTGACATATGGAGGCGTCTATGTAAATAAAGTTTGTCAGACTTGTGTTTGTGATGTGGGTGTGCCATCCTCCTCTTTTCTCAGATCTCCTTTCCTGGTTATTCAGACTTTCTTAGAACTATTTTCATAGTTAACATTGGTTTCACTACATTTTTGGATTGAGGGTGGAGGTGGAGACAGGAAGGAGGATATTAACCAGAAGAGAAAGCACTCTTCAAGGCAGGCCATGATCTGCGGAAATCTCTCAAAGGTGTCTCTCAAAGCACTCCTGTTCTTAATTTTTGTTGAAACCATGCACACCCCTTTGATGTACTTGGTCTAGTAATACACACCTTCTTCCTTTACAGCCAGTCATATGAACTTATTTACATCACAAGTCTCTGCCAGAGGCCAGGAAAGAGATCTGTACAGTAATTCCAAACACGGTCAAAAAAGGAAGTGGCTCAGTAGTTTTCATAAAAATCAATGACACCTATGAAATGGCATTAGAAATATTTAGGAAGGACTATTCACAATTGCTTCAAACTGACATGATAGTACCTGTCTCAAATGAAATTGCGCATTACTGGATAGCTTTTAAAACAATTCACCTGAAGTGATGCAGTCAGCAAGGCAGTGTCAACTGCCCAGAAAAACAGATGTTAAGTGGTGATTGTACTTTGAAATAGAAATGAAGTCAAGGGTCTTCTATTGTTTTGAGTAAGTCAAGCCGTCTAAAAAGGAAAACAATTTAAATGAAAAACATTCTTTTATATTGTGGTTTTTTTACTCATAACTCACATTGTGCTTGCTGTCTCTATGTGCCATCCTGTCTATTGATATAATTAGGAGGTAATTCTAAAAGCAAAGATTGTACATAGTTTTGCTAGTAGAATTAGTTGTGTAACCTTAGGCATTCACTCACCTTATTATATTTTATTAGAAGTAGACTTAATTATAAAAGCAACAGTATGGGGAGTAAGCAAGCATAAAATCATTAACCATTCAATTTGCAAATTAAACAACTATAAATGTGCCGTAATATATCACACATTTATGACCCAATCTTTAACAATCAAATCTTTTTTATCTAAAAATATGGAAAATTTTGAATTCTCAGAATAATGCTGCCCTTTTAAATTTCATCACTAATTCTGTATGCTGAATTTAGACATGTTCAATAGTACCAAGAAGCATCTTGCTGTCAAAGCATTTATTTTTGTTCAGTTGCACTCTTTTAACCAGTCTTAGGGTACAAGCCTCCAAAAGTCGGTTTGGTCTCACAATCTGTACCCCTGCAATATTTCAATCCCCAGCTGGAGTGTCTCTCATTCACTCTCTTGTGGAGAAATCACCATCCAGGCTTGCTAAATGAGGGCAGAAGGCTCACTCAGCTTGCTTTCCCTACTGTGAAGTAATGGTGACCTTTCCTCGTTGTTTTGAGGACAGTCCAACGTCATGATTAAGATGAGATCTAGCAAGAAGGTAGGGCTCATGTCTTGTTCTAGCATCCAATGGAGTTTGGCCAGCTCATGTGTGTATATATGTATATATGCATGCATGTTGTTTGCATGTATTTGCATCTTTAGAAGAGTGATACAGATTTACATAGCACAGTGATTTTAAAGGACTGGTTAAGTTTTAGATATTAATTAATATGTTCTTCATAAGTTTACAAACCTGCGGTACAGTTTAGTCCAGTGGTCTCTTGGCATGCAATGCACTGACAGCCAAAATCCTGTTTAGCAAATCTGAGGCTGTTGCTCATGTGTTTCAAACCATACTCCATATTTTAAAAAATGAATTAGGGCACTTGCTTAGAGACTGTATTAATGACTTTCTAAAATTTGAAAACCAAAAATTTAAAATAATCAGCTAATATATTCAAATACCCAGATGTTTGGCATTATACATTAAAATGGCTGGATATTTTTGTAGAGAGTCCCTATCCCAGTGTTTGAAGTCAGGTAGCTGTGGTCTATGTCAACTATGAAAATAAGCATTGGCCCACAGTGGACTTGACTTTGCCCAGAGTTTATAAAACATTATTTTATATGCAAAGGAATCAGGCAGTGCACTTAATGGAAATCAGGTGTCATGCCTTAGAAACATGAAGTAGCCTGTCTTCATCACCTAAACAAGGGATTTTATATTTGGAAGAAGCCCATGGATACTAGTATTTCCTTGACTAGGTTCCACTAAATATAAATACATAATGTTTTATTTTATCTTATTTTTTATGACTGCCTTCTTCCCTTTGTATCTCCCTGTCATCAAGTTTCATTGGATATTTCTGCTATGTTCTACTTTCTAAACTTAGAGAACTGAGTGTGCTTCCTCAAAGGCCAGTCGTAGGCTCTTTCAAAAACTTAAGCTGATTACTTTGTGAGCATTAATCAAATTAGTATTTTATTGCATTACCCTTTCCAGTTAAGCTATTTGCAAAATTTTAATGATGGTCCTTTTTATGTCTGCTTTCAGACTGGTTATGTGGTTGAGCTGAAAAAAAAAAATAGAATTTACAATCAGAATATTTGGGTCAAATTTTAACTTTTCTGCTTGAAGGAGTCAACCACCCAGAAATTTAGTTTTTTCATCTATAAAATAGATGAACTGAACTGAACTGAATAAAAGAGAAACAGAAGAAAACCCTGCAATATGTGAAACATGGATGAGCCTGGAGGGTATTATGTTAGGTGAAATAAACCAGTCACAGAAGGATAAATACTACATAGTTACACTAATAGGAGATAGCTAAAATAGTCAGACTCTTAGAAGCAGAGTAGACTGGTGGTTGCCAGGGACTGGTGAAGGGGAAAATGGAAGGTTGCTAATAACAGGTCCAAAATTTCAGTTACACAAAAATGCATAAGTCTTAGAGATCTGCTGTATAACATAGTGCCTATAGATAATACTGTATCATATACTTAAAAATCTGTTAAAAGGATAAATCTCATGATAAGTGTTCTTACCACAATAAACTAAAAATTTTAAAAAGCCAGAAAGAGTTATATTTGCCTTAAGTGTGGTGGACACATTTGGGAATGATCTGCTTAACTTATTACAATCCAATTGTTCTGAAATCACCCCTGGCCTACAAGTAGGCCTTGATAGCCATATTTGCTATACATGGACCACCCCCACTGGCCAAAGATGTTTGGACCAGGAAGGGGTATCTTTTCAAACTGAACTGTAGCTGTAGTTACCAGCTACACTCTGCTGGGAACTTGAAGGTGAGACCAAGTAACTGTCATTCAACTGGACTGGTCTTTTATCAGAGGATAAGTAAACAGGAATCTTGATGGTCAGATTGGATGCAATGAAACAGATACACAGAGAGAAGCAGAGTAAGTGATGAAAAGGACTACCCTTAGTTCCTTTTGGCCTTCCAGGACCTGGTTCTAGCCTTTCCTTAGGCTGATTGCCCCTTGGGTTTTATGAAATGATGAGTATGATGATAAAATGTCTTTCTTTCTTAAAATTTGACATTGATTTCTGTTATTTGCTTCTAAGAGGGCTGACTAAACCACCTAAGATGTGCTGAGTATTAAATCATAATATGTGGAAGACTTTGTAAACCATTTTAAACAATGTAAGTATTATATGATTATTATTGGAAAATGTCCTAATTCAAGAAGGGTGACTATGAGGTAGAACAATGTAAGAGGTACTCAGGAGCAGACAGGATCCTTAGTTAGAATCTCTTTAGTATTCTGTGTAAATGTGTGTTACTCGATTACCTCTAGTCAATTTTGCTTTTAGTCTAGTGATAACAGGAGAAATGGAAATAAATATGGCCTAAGAATGGTCTAATTTAACATTTTTAAGGCAAATAATTTTTGTCCTCTAAATATTTTTGAAAGTGACTTATAAAAATCCAGTAACATAATAACCCAAGAGAATTAGTGGCAATCCTGAATCTTCATATATATAAAAAAGATCAATTGATAGAACTGAAATTAGTGATTGAAAAAGAGAAGCATAATAGTAATTATTAGCAAATATTCTTTTTTAAAATTTTTTCTTTATTTGTGACATATAAATGTATATTTTGTGTCTGCTTTCTGACCTGAGGGCCAAGAATGCCTGGTCTGGGTGTGGGGATGCCGGGAGATTTAAAGAAAATGATTCTTAAGTTCATGTATATACCAGACATAATCCACAGATGTGATAAATGCATTAATTTGTATTAAAAACAATACTTATTAAATAGTTACATGGACTATATATAATTCTCACAAGGCTAGATATTATCCCCATGTTACAAAGGAGATATCTGGGATTTGGAGTGATTTAATAACTTGTTCAGGCTTGGTGGCTCAGATGGTAGAGAATCTGTCTGCAATGCAGGAGACCTGGGTTTGATCCCTGGGTTGGGAAGATCCTCTGGAGAAGGGAATGGCAACCCATTCCAGTATTTTTGCCTGGAGAATTCCATGCACAGAGGATTTTGCAGGCTACAGTTCATGGGGTTGCAAAGAGTCAGACATGACTAGGTGACTAACACACACACACACAGTAACTTGTTCAATGTTAAACAGGTAGGAAGCGGTAGAACTAATTTGCTTCTAGTCAGTATCAGTCCTGAGGTCTGAACTATCATATTACTTTACTTCCAGTATAAATATGATTAGGTTGAACCATAAGAAATTGCCATTTGTTTAGATTGAGCATGTGCAAATATTAGCAATTTCAGAATTCAACCTGAAATTAATTTTCACTATTAGCTTATATAAAGCACTAATTTGCTTATACACATAATCAAATCTAATATATTTTAGTGATGTATGTTTTCTTATAATTCAGAAACCAAAAATACAGCTACTGTCTTTTGGTGGATATCTTAGCCTGGGTTTCTAGAAACAAAGAGCCAGAGCTGGAGATTAAATTCCTTGGCTTTATTGGAAAGTGAAACATTAGAACAACAATAAAGAAAAGAAGTGAAGCAGGGGAGAAAGAAAAGCGAATAATAGATTGTAAATTTCTGAGCTTGCCACAGCTCAAAACACACACACACACTCACAGCTGGCTTCTCAGGCATACAGGTCATCTTCTTCTGCACATTCTACCAGTACAGTCTGTCAGAAACCTGAAGGCAGAGAAGTTCATCTGCTGGTTCTTTCCTGTTTTCTCACTCTCACTGACCAAAGTTCACCCTCTCTGGGTTAATTTATCTGGTCTCTCTCTGTGGGCAGATCGCCTTCATCATCCACGTCTGGAAGTTATAGAAGCCAGAGCCCACCATGGGTTCAGTCTGACTAGACGATATGACTAGATGATATCTGCTGTGAGCTCCTTTTGAAATTTTATTTATGTATTATTTTTGGCTGTGCTGGGTCTTCGTTGCTGTATGCGGGCTTTCTGTGGTTGGGGTGAGCAGGGTCTACTTTCTAGTTCCATTGCGCAGGCTTCTCATTGTGGAGGCTTTTCTTATTGCAGAGCACCGGGCTGTATGCGCACAGGCTTCAGGAGTTGCAGCGCGTGCGCTCAGTAGTTGCAACTCCTGGCTCTAGAGCACAGGCTCAGTAGTTGTGGCACACAGACTGTTTTGCTCTTCACTTCTACACACAACCCTGGGTCTGAAGAAACATTCATTTCTTAATTTAATTTTTATTTTATATTGGAGTATTGTTAATTTACAATATTGAATAGAATTCCCTGTGCTGTACAGTAGGTCCTTGTTGATTATCTATTTTATATATAGTAGTGTATATACGTTAATGCCAAACTCCTATTTATTCCTCCCCGTGCTTTTCTCTTTGGTGACCATAAGTTTGTTTTCTCTGTCTATGGGTCTGTTTCTGTTCTGTAAATAAGTTCATTTGTATCACTTGTATGTAGAATCTTGAAAAAAAAAATGCATTACTATTAAGTAGACTCCAGACTTCATTTACATTTCACTAGTTATTCCCTTAGTGTCCTCTTTCTGTCCCAGGATCCAAGCTAGGATGCCACATTGCATTTACTGCTATATCTCACTATCTTCTGGTCTGTGACAGTTTCTGTCTCCTTTTTTCCTTTTTTTAAATGATGTTGATAGTTTGAGACATACTGTGAGGTATTTTACAGAATGTCCCTCGGTTTGTGTCGATTTATTGTTTTTCTCATGATTAGAGTGAGGCTGTGGGTTTTTGGAAAGAACACTGCAGAGTGCCACCTGTCGGTATTCTTGTCACATCATCTCAGGGGTACATGATGTAACAGCACACTCATGGAAGCGTGTAGAATAGTGAGGAGCTGGAAACACATGCTCAGGAATAAATTTAGTATCTTGTTATATCTGTATACAGGGATATTTCATAGGCATTTTAAATCATGATGTAGATTAATATTTCTATACACAAAATAGTAGATTGCAAAGCAGGAGACATAGTAAGATTTCATTTAGTAATTACAAAATATCTTTATGAATATGTGGTTTAAAAACTTTGCATACTGCCTCACAGCGACCCTACTGGAAAGACACTGTGGTCCCAGAACCTGCTTCTGAGGGCCCTGAGGCCCACAACTGTAACAGCTGTGTACCGTTCCCTAACAGGAGCCAGTGTCCACACCCACATGGAAGTTGACCCTAGGGCCTGGGAAGAAGAAACACATTCTCCACCAGAAGGAGTATCTGTTTTTCAATGCATGATACAAGTGATGGGGCTAATGATATCTCCTAGATTTATTGCAAAGAGTTAACAGGATGACAGGTATGAAAGTAGTTGACAGAAGAGGTAATGGTAGATGTTGGCCATGGGAAGAGTAGGTCATATGGCAGCAGCGGGCATTCTGCTGAGAAAAATCCCGTTCTTCCTTTAAATATCATTTGTAGGCATATAGGCTCACTTTTTCATATTTAACACTCTGCTTGTTAGCTGCCTGAGATCATAGTCTAGAGGCCGTCCTTTACACAAACGGGACCTAACTAAACATAAAAGCCTTGCATAGCAAAGGAAAGCCATAAACAAGATGAAAACACAGCCCTCAGTATGGCAGAAAATATTTGCAAATGAAACAACTGACAATGGGTTAATCACCAAAATATATAAACACGTGATGCAACTCAATATCAAAAAAAAGAAACACCCAGTCCAAAAATGGGTGGAAGGCCTAAATAGATACTTCTCCAAATAAAGAAAAGAGGACATTTCAGTGACTGCTAAAATCACCTTTCTTTGTGCCAATTTTTCCATTTCCAGAGCAAGAATTTTACCTTTTCTCAAAACAGGTGCCATGCTAATACCCCTATGCTGACCCCTAAAATAAGAAATTTGGAAAATCAGGGGAAAAATAAAAGCATTAGTATTGATATCTTAAAGATGGTTACTGGTGTGTGACATAAAATATCTTTCATTTTGCGATCACAATTACTTTTTTGAGTAATTATATGGGTAGAGGAACATATTAGAGGAAAGAAATTTTTGGTGTGGTCAATTAACATTGCACCACTGTGAAGATGATTGATAACTAGAACTCTTGGTCTTCTTGGTTAATAGTGGTTTTACCACTGTCAGTAAAGAACTGCTTTTAACACCTTAAGATTATAAGAATATCTAGTTAGCATAATGAAAGAAAAATACTACAATTAACTGAGGAATGTAAGTAAAATTTGGCCATGTATGATCTAAGTATATAGTGCATACTGTAAATTATTTTTAGTGCTGCTTCAGTTCAGTTCAGTTCAGTCACTCAGTCATGTCCGACTCTTTGTAACCACATGGACCACAGCACGCCAGACCTCCCTGTCCACCACAACTCCTGGAGTTTACTCAAACTCATGCCCTTTGAGTAGGGGATGCTATCCAACCATCTCATCCTCTGTCGTCTCCTTCTCCACCCGCCTTCAATCTTTCCAGCATCAAGGTCTTTTCAAATGAGTCAGTTCTTTGCATCAGGTGGCCAAAGTATTGGAGTTTCAGCTTCAACATTAGTCCTTCCAGTGAACATTCAGGACGGCTTTCCTTTAAGATGGACTGATTGGATCTCGCTGCAGTCCAAGGGACTCTCAAAAGTCTTCTCCAATACCACAGTGTTGGTGCCTCTGTTTAAAACTTATTTTAAATTTGTTTTTTTGTACATGTGTCATCATACAATAGTTATTCATTAATGCATTAGATTTGATAATAATTTTTATATATTTCCACAACATAAATTGTCTACATATAAAAGTTGTAAAGGACACATTTCCATAATAGAAATTTCTGGGAGGAAGAATTAGTGTCCTATTGTTTCCACAGAACTTTCTTTTTCCCAATCAGTCTCTTTATGGCCCCCTTGAACTCCTTATTCCTTAGAGTATAGATCAGTGGGTTCGTGCTGGGAGTAATGATGGAATGAAAGGTACTGAGAAGTTTACCCTCGTTTTGGTTTGGACTGTTTCCTGGCTGGATGTACATATAGATAACAGTTCCGTATAAGATGGATACCACAATGAGATGGGAGGAACAGGTCCCAGATGCTTTTTGCCTTCCTGTTGCAGATTTGATCTTGAGCACAGCTATAGCAATGAAGCCATAAGAAACCAGAATGAGAAGAGGAGGAGCCAGAACTATAATCAGGCACATGGCAAATGTGGTTACCTCCATGGCTGTCGTGTCCACACATGCAATCTTGATCATTGCAGACATTTCACAAAAGAAGTGATCCAGGTGGTGATTTCCACATCGAGGAAGACTCATGGCATAGGGGGAAAGTATCATGCAATTAATAACACCAATCACCCAGGCAGTGCCTACAAGGCCCTGGCAAAGTTGGGAATTCATTATGGTCATATAGTGCAGAGGCTTGCAGACAGCACTGAACCTGTCATAAGACATCACAGCCAGANTGGCATAGGGGGAAAGTATCATGCAATTAATAACACCAATCACCCAGGCAGTGCCTACAAGGCCCTGGCAAAGTTGGGAATTCATTATGGTCATATAGTGCAGAGGCTTGCAGACAGCACTGAACCTGTCATAAGACATCACAGCCAGAAGGATCCATTCAACTGAGCAGAGAACCATATCAGTGAAGAGTTGGAAAGCACAGCCACCAAAGGTAATTCTCTTGTCTTTGCCCCAGATATTGACCAACATCTGAGGGACTATGTTTGTGGTATAACAGAGATCCAAAGTGGCCAAACTTCTAAGGAAGTAGTACTTGGGAGTTTGGAGATGGTCATCGAGAAAAGATAGCAGGATGATGGCTATATTTCCAATCAGGGCAATGATGTAGAAGAAAAATACCACCCAAGAAATAATCATCTCCATCTGAGGCTGGCCTGTAAATCTAAGGAGCATAAATCCACCAAAGTAGCTGTCACTGATCATTCTTTTTTTTTTTTCTTAATAGCAATTTTGAAAGTAGAATAATCAATATAGTAGAAATCATATGGATATATTCAGAAACTTCACTATCAGATTCAAATCAGGATTTTATGAATGATATAAATAACAGTTTTATTATCAAACACATAGATGTATTTTTCAATGGTACAAATAAAATAAAATTTAAGGTATGATAGTTAAGTGATAGATCATTATATGAATTTTTGAATATCAAATGAAATGTCCAAATG
>SJYT01013071.1:0-99534 GCA_006410635.1 Cephalophus harveyi | reverse complement strand
TAGATATAATGGTCATCTGAGTTAAATTCACCCATTCCAGTCCATTTTAGTTCGCTGATTCCTAGAATGTCGACGTTCACCCTTGTCATCTCTTGTTTGACCACTTCCAATTTGCCTTGATTCATGGACCTGACATTCCAGGTTCCTATGCAGTATTGCTCTTTACAGCATTTGATCTTGCTTCTATCACCAGTCACATGCATAACTGGGTATTGTTTTCGCTTTGGCTCCATCCCTTCATTCTTTCTGGACTTATTGCTCCACTGATCTCCAGTAGCATATTGGGTACCGAATGACCTGGGGAGTTCCTCTTTTGATATCCTATCATTTTGCCTGTTCATACTGTTCATGGGGTTCTCAAGGCAAGAATACTGAAGTGGCTTGCCATTCCCTTCTCCAGTGGACCACGTTCTCTTTCCAATTCTATTGTTTTCCTCTGTTTCTTTGCATTGATCACTGAAGAAGGCTTTCTTATCTTTCCTTGCTATTCTTTGGAACTCTGCATTCAAATGTGTATATCCTTCATTTTCTCCTTTGCCTTTTCTTCTCTTCTTTTCTCAGCTATTTTTAAGGCCTCTTCAGAAAACCATTTTGCCTTTTTTGCATTTCTTCTTCTTGAGGATGATCTTGATCACTGCCTCTTGTCCAATATCACAAACCCCTTCCATAGTTGTTCAAGATGTTCAAGCTGGATTTAGAAGCAGCAGAGGAACCAGAGATCAAATTGCCAACAACAGTTGGATCATTGAAAAAGCAAGAGAGTTGCAGAAAAACATCTTCTTTTTCTTTATTGACTATGCCAAAGCCTTTGACTGTGTGGATCACAACAAACTGTGGAGAATTCTTCCAGAGACGGGAATACCAGACCACCTGAACTGCCTCCAGAGAAATCTGTATACAGGTCAGCAAGCAACAGTTAGAAACAGACATAAAAAAAAACAGACTGGTTCCAAATTGGGAAAAGAGTATGGCAAGGCTATATATTGTCACCCTGCTTATTTAACTTATATGCAGAGTACATCATGAGAAATGCTGGGTTGGATGAAGCACAACTAGAATAAAGATTCCAATGACAAATATCAATCACCTCAGATATGCAGATGACACCACCCTTATGGAAGCAAAGAGAAACTGAAGAGTCTCTTAATGAAAGTGAAAGAGGAGAGTGAAAAATTTGGCTTATTCACTTAAGATAATGGCATCCAGTCCTATCACTTCATGGCAAATAGATGGGGAAACACTGGAAACTGACAGACTTATTTTTGGGGGCTCCAAAATCACTGCAGATGGTGACTGCAGTGATGAAATTAAAACACGCTTGCTCCTTGGAAGAAAAGCTATGACCAACCTAGACAGCATATTAAAATGCAGAGACATTACTTTGCCAACAAAGGTCTGTCTAGTCAATGCTATGGTTTTTCCAGTAGTCATGTATGGATGTGAGAGTTGGACTGTGAAGAAAGGTGAGTGCTGAAGAATTGATGCTTTTGAACTGTGGTGTTGGAGAAGACTCTTGAGAATCCCTTGGACTGCAAGGAGATCCAACCAGTCCATCCTAAATGAAATCAGTCCTGAATATTCATTGGAAGGACTGATGCTGAAGGTGAAACTCCAACACTTTGACCATCTGATGTAATGAACTGACTCATCTGAGAAGACACTGATGCGGGGAAAGATTGTAGGCGGGACTAGAAAGGGATGACAGAGGATGAGATGGTTGGATGGTATCATCAACTCAATGGACATAAGTTTGAGTAAGCTCTGGGAGTTGGTGATGGTCAGGGAAGCCTGGCGTGCTGCAGTCCATGGGGTCACAAGGAGTCGGACACAATTAGCAACTGAACTGAAGTGAACTGAATATAGAATCTGCAGATAGCCTTGAGTTTATGATCATCTTAACAATATGAATTATTCCAATCCATAAGTAGTTTTTATGTTTCCATTTGTTTGCTTCATCTTCACTTTCTTTCACTTGTGTCATATAGTTTCCTAAGTACAATTCTTTTACCCCCTTAAAGTTCCTAAATATTTTATTCTTTCACATGTGATTATAAATTACATAATTTTCTTAATTTTACTTTCTAATAGTTCATTGTTAGTTAATATATATGCAACAGATTTATCCAGCAGTCTCACTCTTAGGTATTTATACTAAGAAACTAAAAATGTTAATTTAAAAAGATATAGACATCTTTATGTTCATTGCAGTTTTTCAATAGTCAAAATATGGAAGCAAACTAAGTGCCCATCATCAAATGAATGGATAAAAAAGATTTATTATATATAGTGAGTGAAAGTCACTCAGTCATGTCCAACTTTTTGCAACCTCATGGACTATAGAGTCCGTGGAATTCTCCAGGCCAGAATACTGGAGTGGGTAGCCTTTCTCTTCTCCAGGGGATCTTCCAACTCAGGGATCGAACCCAGGTCTTCTGCATTGCAGGCAGATGCTTTAACAGCTGAGCCACAAGGGAAGCCCAAGAATACTGGAATGGGTAGCCTATCCTGTCTCCAGCAGATCTTCCTGACTCAGAAATCAAACCAGGGTCTCCTGCATTGCAGGCAGATTCTTTAACAACTAGCTATGAGGGAAGCTCTAATTATATTATATTATATCATGTTATATTATATATAGTATAGTATAGTATATAAATGCAGTGTAATATTATACACAAGGTAGTAATATACACAATGCAATATATAATGTGTAATAATATAGACAATGTAATAATATAATGTAATTACAGTTTAATATAATATATTGCATCATATTATATATAGTATAATATATGATATATACACAATGTAATATGTAATTTTAATAATATACACAATGTAATATAATTTTATATATATATATAATATGGGTATATTATATATACACAATGTAATATTACTCAGGGATAAAAATGAATGAAATCTTGCCATTTGCCACAACACGAATGGACCAAGAGGATTTTATGTTAACTAAGTAAGAGAAAGACATATACCATACAATTTCACTTATATGTGGAATCTGAAAAACAAAACAAGTAAAAATAACAAACTGAAACAGAGTCCTGGATACAGAGAACAAGCAGTTGCCAGAGGAGAGGGGCATAGGGTAATGAGATAAACTAAGATAAGAGGTACAAGCTTCCATCTACAAAATAAGTAAGTCACTAGTATGAAACGTACAGTGTGGGAAATATAGTCAATAATTATGTAACATCATTGAATGGTGACAGATGGTAATCAGACTTATCATAGTGATCATTTTGAAATGAACAAAAATACCAAATCTCGACATTGTGCACTAATAACCAAAACAGTGTTGTAGGTCAATGAATTCATATCTCTATAAGAGGATGAATGGTCACTAAATTTATTATGGTAATCATTTCATGATATGTGCAAGTCAAGTCATTATACTAAATGCTTGAAACTTATCCAGAGCTGTGTATCAGTTATTTTTCAGTAAAACTGGAAGAAACAATATAAAGTACAAATTATATTTTAACAAAAAAATAAAGTATAAATGAGGGTAGAACCAAAGTTTCCTCATCCTCATCTACTACATTAAGCCACTAAGTACTAAGGGAGGATAAGCTAGCCTGATTTCCTACATTGGGTAATGTTCATTTAAATGAAACTATAAACAGCCCTCAAATTGCTAGGATCTGAATTAGACACAATAGATAATAAATGGCATAAATTTTGCCACTCCCTGCTGAAAATATAAATGGTTATACACAAGCATGTGTAATTTAGGCAAACAGGCTATCAGTTTTTACATGGCATATTTTCCTTATTCAGCCAAGGGTGACAAATTGACACATAGTAAATAGGATCAGTGTTAGTGAGTTGTTAAGCACTGCTGTTTATTTTTTTCCTTTTTGTTGATAGTGTAACAGTTCAATGCCTAGATGATGCTCTTAATACTGGAATGCAAGCAGCAATTAACAAGCTGAAACTGAATCACATATAAACAAGCTTGAGCTTGTATTTTCATGAAAATACTGACAATTTTTCTTTAATGTTTAACTCCTTCTATTACTATTATTTTTTTATGCCTCATCACCCAGGCCTTCTTACCCCCTCCTACAGACCTAGCGCATAGATTCACCTCTCTCAAAAGAGGCATGGTTTTCTTCTTGGAAGGAAAACAGAAGTATAGGTGGCATAGGTTAAGTGCTACTATTTAACCCATTGGGCTTTCCTGGTGGCTCAGCTGGTAAAGAATCCACCTGCAATGCGGGAGACCTGGGTTCCATCCCTGGGTTGGAAAGATCCCCTGGAGAAGGGAAAGGCTAAACCACTCCAGTATTCTGGCCTGGAGAATTCCACGGACTATACAGTCCATGGGGTAGCAAAGAGTCGGACACACAACTGTGCGACTTTCCCTTTCATTGTTTCAGTATGATTGTGATAGTTAGTATATAAATTAAGCTACTTTCCTTCGTGGATTATCTTTACTCTTTCTTGTATTTTATATGCTCATCAAATATAATTCCACAAAATACTGTTTTATTTGGCTTTATTCTCTACCAGTTTGAGAAATTACAATGTAATTTTTCACTGCCATTATATATCATGCGACTAATTCATGCCCTGCTTTAAAACCTATCAGTAGGTCATGGTAGCTAACAAGAACCTGTGACATAGTTTACTGGAGAATGCTGAAAGAGCTCATGTCTATTCTGAAGTGACAATCTAAATTACTATCGTTTTTCCCTAAGCGTGCTTCTCAAACTTTAATGTATATTAAGAATCGTGTGAAAAAAGTGATAGTTGCTCAGCTGTGTCAGACTCTTTGCGACCCCATGGATTGTAACCAGAAAGGCTCCTCTGTCCAAGGAATCTCTATCCCCTCCTCCAGGGGATCTTCCCAACCCAGGGATCAAACCGGAGTGTCTTATATCTCCTTGCATTGGCAGGTGAGTTCTTTACCATTAGCGCCACCTGGGAAGCCCTGAGAGCTAGTTAAAATGCAGATTTCTGGGTCCTATATCTTGAGGTTCTGATTCAGGAATTCCTGACCTAAGGCCCAAGGTGTTTGCATTTCTAACAAGCTCCCAGATGAAGTGAATACAGATACTACCCTGCGTGGCTTCTACCTTCATTCTCCTGGAAGAGCCATTCAGATGTCCTTTTACACATACACAACAAATGGACACTAAAATCCATCCTTGCATGTTATAAAAAGGGATATCCACCATTTAGCTCACATGATTAAGTCTGTTCAATAAAATATGACATTTAGGAAATGGTAGCATAGTAGTTTCCACCAAATATATCACACGATGATGCCTTCCCCCTTTAACTGTGCCTCCTTGCTTAAAATCCGCATATTCATACAAGAGAAAACAATGATGTATGCAGGAAACAAACCACTAGAAGAGCTTCCTCTGTATTAAAACAGACATGTATCTGTGGATTCCCACTGTTAACTATAACTGCTCCCAAAGCTGCATTGACCCAACTCCTCATTTCTAACATTTTAAAAACTGAGTTGATAGGTTTATGGACAAATCTATAGGCTACAGAACAGCAAGAATTAATAACAAATAAAATATAAAAATATCTATATGCCTGTCAAGTGCATGAGCATTTCAGAGAGAAGGGATTTAAGAGCCATGGCTTAGGGAATGCCTCAGTTTTCCTAGGGAAAGATGATAATAAAGCATCAGTACTGTCCATTTCTAATCTAGGAAGAGATTAAGGAGAAGCTGAAGCCTTCCGGGTGAGCTTAACAAGAGAGAGATGACTCATGTTGAGGAAAGAAATATATTCTCTGCTTTAGAAAAAGAACTAATTTGTTTTGACAATGCCCATCTATCAGTAAGTAAGCTGAACAATTGATGCCTTCAAACTGTGGTGCTAGAGAAGACCCTGGAGAGTCCCTTGGACAGCAAGGAGATCAAACTAGTCTATCATAAGGGAAATTAACCCTGAATGTTCACTGGAAGGACTGATGCTGAAGCTCCAATACTTTGGCCATCTGATGCAAAGAGCCAATGCATCATGGTCAAGACCCTGATGCTGGGAAAGATTGAGGGCATGAAGACAAGGAGATGACAGAGGATGAGATGGTTGGATGGCATCACTGACTCAATGGACATGAATCTGAGCAAACTCCGGGAGATAGTGAAGGAAAGGGGAGCTTGGGAAGCTGCAGTTCATGGGGTCGCAGAGTCAGATATGAACAACCACAACAATCTATCAGTAAACCATTCTTCAGGACACACCTGATGTATGCATGTTTACTTATTTTGAAATATTTGTGGTTACCATTGTAACATTATTATATATAAATATTACAAAACACAAATGAAAGTACATTTTTGAAAGTTCAGCTAAAGATGAAATAAACATGTTTAAATGTCATACTTAGAAAATGGTTTATCATTAGCAATCCTACATATAAATTCATATTTTAAATGGACTTGTTGACAATTTCAACTTTTTGAAAGATAATGTGTCAGTGCAATTGAATAATTATTTTCGTAGCCTCTTAATGTGGTCAAATGTCCATATCAGGAATAGAAGAAACATTAGCTGTGCCAGCTTCTCCCATTTGCCTATGCTTGCACATTATATGGGCTTCCTAGGTGGCACTAGCAGTAAAGAACCCACCTGTCAATACAGGAGACATACAAAATAGGGGTTTGATCCCTGGGTTGGGAAGATCCCATGGAGGAGGTGACAGCAACCTGCTCCAGTATTCTTGCCTGGAGAATCCCATGGACAGAGGAGCCTGGCGGGCTATAGTTCATGGGGCCTCAAAGAATCAGACACAATTGAAGCGACTTAGCATGTATGCATGCATATTATATCATATTCATTTGTATTTCCTTTGTCAGAATCTTTTTTAAGCTTTCCCTTTAAAGCCCTAGATAGAAATTATCTCTTCTTTTCTCCAGCTTGCTTCCTTATCACTCCTGTTATGTGCATCATTCTTTATTCAGTGATCAGTTACACTGCATATTCTGGAGCATCTTCTATTCCTTATTCTTCTCTTTACCTACCATAGTATCTTAGCCATAGAAAGTGATAATAATTATTTATTTATTAATGAATGATACAGGGAGAAAATACATCTTTCAAAGAAAGCATGCTAAGGAACAGAAGAAGCTCTTCATTTTCAGTTAGGAATCCAACCTACTGTATTTCTTCTTTTATACATAAAGTCTTTAATTACAATTAATTTCCAGCGATAATCACAAAAGAGTGTTTTTCTATGAATCTCCTTGCCATGCCAACAGGATGATTACTCATATTCCACAAGAAATCTGGCACATCACATTACTTTCACTTATTTTTATACCGTGTAAATTGTCTCACATCTGATAAGTCGGCAACAGAACTCCTCCCTAGAGATGGACTAAAATAATTCAGGAGGAGGCAAATGTCTTTAAATCTAAAAGATCTCAGAAAATATCTGCTTTGAATGTTATAGAGAGAGAATAATAAATGTGTATTAGCTGGTCTCTGTAACCAGTGTTGCAATATATAATTCTTGCGGTTCATGAAAGCACTGATTTTTTTTTTTACATAAATGTATTGAGAATATTAATTTGTCAGTAGAAAATGTCAATTATTTCTCAAAACATCCCTAACATCACAATCTAGGAAACTTTAATAGAAGTGAAATATTTTAAAATGTTGAAAAAAATCTAAAATGACTTACACTGACTCTTGAAAAGTATCAGTAGAAACAATGAATTTACGTAAGCAACATGGCCAAAGCAAGCAAAAATATTTATTTTAAAAAAATCACAAGGAACGTACATGTGTCAACTCTTTCCTCTGAAAAATCTTGTATTATGAATGATTGGGCTGGTAGGTTTATTATAAAATTTTCAGTGAAAAGAAAGTAGCAAAATTATTTTTCATTTCATAGTTAATTTAGACACAACAAACTTAAAGTTCTTCAAAAATGCTTTATGATAGTTTTGTTGAGGACTTTACTTACTTGAAAATCACCTACAATGGTGGTCAAATAGCCACAGATGTCGCTTAGAAGTTTTACTGAGGCCTATTAACATTTATTTCTCTTTCACATGGAAGTATTTTCCACTTTTAGCAGATCTGTGGATACACAAAAGCATTCAGTGCAGCATGCACTTCTAAATCCAGTTTATATTTAATTTGGAAAAAAAACTGGAAAGATTTTATACTTTCCATTTTTAATGCCATCCTAATGAAGAGCCAACACATCAGGTATCTGAAAACCCAACTGCTAATATAGGTTGGGAGTAAGATATGACATAGTTTATGTTTGCTCTAGATAGCATCTGATGCCAGTGGTTTTGGAGATTAAGGCAGGGCACATGAGATCACCAAGGTCCCTGACCTTGGTCCTGTACTGGTAAAGAAGCATGATACAAAGAGATGAATAAAGGACTTTATCCATAGGAATCCTGAATATTCTGGAAGAGAAGGACTAGTAGAAGATCAAAGACGTCATGCAACAAGATATGATTCTTTAATTCTAACACCTGCATATAATAACAGATCCTAAATAGCATTCAATTGTAATACGTATTAAGATTCTAGAGTCTTTTTATTTGTACCCTTAACATCCCTAATGCTCCCAGAAAGAATCAAGCAAACTCCTTGGAATTCTGAATGACCCTGAGTTATTTGAGAAAGATACAGTCCCTAGAAGAGATAAAACCACCAAAGTGTCTGTCTGAGCATGGTAGGAGGCAAAACACAAAGATATAAATCTAAAGACATAACTCTGCCCTTTAAGAGAGTTCTGTGATCTACAAGTAGATACACACATAGTGACAGACAAGGGCAGATGACGCATTTCTTTAAACCTTCAATCTCAATCTTTTAATTTACTGACAACAATTATGCTTCTCTTAGAGGAATCATTGATAAGAAAGTATCTTAATTATTTGGAGTCAAGGCATATTTAAATGCTGAACTCAGTACCCACATACTCATGAATACATACAATAGAAGAAAAAATAATCAAAGGTTTTCTTATTTTTTAGAAAGAATATGAAAATGTGAGCCCAGTCTTCACAGAGGATATTTCTAGCCTATTATTATTTCTAGTTAGCTTGGTGT
This sequence comes from Cephalophus harveyi, assembly GCA_006410635.1. Lineage (NCBI taxonomy): Eukaryota > Metazoa > Chordata > Mammalia > Artiodactyla > Bovidae > Cephalophus > Cephalophus harveyi. The sequence goes on along the minus strand of SJYT01013071.1, from coordinate 90,471 downwards.
TATCTTTGAAACTTCTCACTTAATCTTGGAAAACACATTTTAGAGCTTTGAAACCTATTTGGAATTAACTCAGAAAATAAAAAAAAAAAAAGAAAAACCTCACAACATCTCCAAAGGAAAGATTTTTATTGTGGGAAAATACAGATAAAATAAAAAATCATAAAAATTATCTTACTGATAAGCATTTCAGTTGTCAACCATACAGCAACTTCTGCCTACATTCAAATGAGATCCCTGAGAGCTTCTATGGGGCATACATGAAAAAACGAAGTCATTTGTTCCTCATCCCTGCTAAGAGAACAGCAACTGTGGGATCTCAGGAAGAGGAAAGCTAAGAAGAGCCATGGTAGACGCAGACCAAATCCAAGAAAGAGAAAGCTTGATTTTCCAATAACCTGTAGTGGCTAATATTCACACTAATCCCTAGGCCAGCAGCATCAACACTACCTGATGCGGTAGGCAGAAAAATGAACCCACAATAATACCTATATCACAATCCCTGAAACCTGTGATGATGTTGCCTTACATGAGGGGTCCCCAACCTCTGGGATCTAATGCCTGAGGGCCTGAAGTGGCATTAATGTAATAATGATAGAAATAAAGTGCACAATAAATGTAATGCACTTGAATCATCCCAAAACCATCCCCCTAATCTTGGTCCAAGGAAAAACCATCTTCCACAAAACCATTCCCTGGTGCCAAACAGGTTGGAGACCATTGCTACATGGCAAAAGAGATTGCTGATTAAGATACGATTAAGTTAAGGGTCTCGAGGTGGGAAGATTATGTTAGATTATCTAGATAGATCCAATGTAATCACAGGGGTTTTATAAATGAAAAAAGACACAAGAGAGTCATGGGTCAGAATCAGAAAGAAATCTGAAGATGTTGGAAGATGCTACAGGCTAAGCAATGCAGACAACATCTAGAAGCAGCAGAAATCAAGGATAGATATTCTCCCCTAGAGCTTCCAGAAAAATACCTTGATTTTAATACATACAGATCAGATTCTGACTGCTGACCTCTAGAATTAGAAGGTAATACATTCACTTTGATGGCTTTATATCACTAAAGATCAAAGTAAAGTGTCATAGCAGTCATAGGAAACCACAATATTTTGGAATGTCTTAGCAATATGAACTGTGAATAACTCTCCAAGGCTTATTAAATAAAAAACTTAGGGGAGGGATAGCTCTTTTACCAAGCCCTCCAGGTCATTCTGTGTACACTAAACATTGAGCACAGTTAGAACCGGTCATGGAACAACGGACTGGTTCAAAACTGGGAAAGGAGTACATCAAGGCTGTATATTGCCATACTGCTTATTCAATTTATATGCAGAGTACATCATGTGAAATGTAGGGCTGGATGAAGCACAAGCTGGAATTAAGATTGCTGGGAGAAATATCAATAACCTCAGACATGCAGATGACACCACCCTAAGGGCAGAAAGGAGGAGGAACTAAAGAACCTCTAGATGAAGGTGAAAGAGGAGTGTGAAAAAGCTGGTCTAAAACTCAACATTCAAAAAAAAAAAAAAAAGATTGTGGCATCTGGTCCCATCATTTCATGGCAAATATATGGGGAAACACTGGAAATAGTGACAGGCTTTATTTTCTTGGGCTTCAAAATAACTGCAGACAGTGACTGCAGCCATGAAATTGAAAGATGTTTGCTCCTTGTAAGAAAAGCTATGACAAACCTTGACAGCATATTAAAAAAGCAGAGACATTACTTTGCCAGCAAAGGTCCCTCTAGTCAAGGCTATGGCTTTTCCAGTAGTCGTGTATGGATGTGAGAGTTGGACTATAAAGAATTCTGAGCACTGAAGAATTAATGCTTTTGAACTGTGGTATTGGAAAAGACTCTTGAGACTCCCTTGGATAGCAAGGAGATCAAACCAGTCAATTCTAAAGGAAATCAGCCCTGAATATTCACTGAAAGGAGTGATGCTGAAGATGAATCGCCAATAGTTTGGCCACCCGATGCGAAAAAATGACTCATAGGAAAAGACCCTGATACTGAAAAAAATTGAAGGCAGGAGGCAAAGGGGATGACAAGAAGATGAGATGGTTGGATGGCATCACTGACTCAATGGACATGAGTTTGAGTATGCTCCGGGAGATAGTGAAGGATAGGGAAGCCTGGCATTCTGCAGTCCATGGGGTTACAAAGAGGCAGACACAACTGAGTGACTGAACAACAAAATATTGAGAACTATTATTCTATACCAAATCTTCTTACACACTGAACTTTGCCTAAATATACAAGAAACAATATGCATTTTGGACTTCCCAGGTGGCGCTAGTAGTAAAGAACCCACCTGCCAAAGCAGGAGATGTAACTGACATGGGTTTGATCTCTGGATCAGGAAGATCCCCTAGCAAAGGGCATGACAACCCATTTCAGTATTCTTGCCTGGAGAATCCCATGAAGAGAGGGGCTTGGTGGGCTATAGTCCATAGGGTCAACATGACTGAGTGACTTAGCAGGCACCCAATATGTATTTCTTGAAGACTTCTTCAATAAAATTGGAAATATCAAAAGAACATTTCATCCAAAGATGGGCACAATAAAGACATGGTAAACATCTAATAGAAACTGAAGAGATCCAGGAAAGATGGAAAGAATACAAAGAACTATACAAAAAAAGATCTTAATGACCCAGATAACCATGAAGGTATGGTTACTCATCCAGAGCCAGACATTCTAGAGTGTGAAGTTGAATGGGCCTTATGAAGCACTGCTATCAATAAAGCTAGTGAAGGCAATGGGATTCCAGCAGAGCTATTTAAAATCTTAAAAGATGGGATGCTATCAAAGTGCTGCACTCAATATGTCAGCAAATTTGAGAAATACAGCAGTGGCCACTGTACTGAAAAAGGTCAATCCTCATCCCATTTCCCAGGAATAGCAGTACTAAAGAATGTTCAAACTACTGGACAATTGCACTCATCTCCCATGCAAGTAAGGTTATGCTCAAAATCATGCATGTTAAGCTTCAGCATTACATGCATGGAGAATTTCCAAATGTTCAAGCTGGGTTTAGAAAAGACAGAGGAACCAGTGATCCAATTGCCAACATTTGCTGGATCATAGAGAAAGCAAGGGAATTCCAGAAAAACATCTGTTTCATTGACTCTGCTAAAACCTTTGTGTGAATCTTAACAAACTGTGAAAAACTCTTAAAGAGATGGGAATACCAGACCATCTTACCTGTCTCCTGAGAAACCTGTATGTGAGTTAAAAAGCAAGAGTAAGAACCCTGTATGGAATAACTGACTGGTTCAGGATTGAGAAAGGAGTTCAACAAGCCTGTCTATTGTCATCCTATTTATTTAACTTATATGCAGAGCACATCATGAGAAATGCCAGGCTGGATGAGTTACAAGCTGGAATCAAGATTGCTAGGAGCAATATCAACTACCTCAGAAATGCAAATGATACCACTCTAATGGCAGAAAGCAAAAAGGAGCTAAAAAACCTCTTGATGAGGGTGAAGGAAGAGAGTGAAAAAAATAGGCTTAAAACTAAATTTTAAATAAACTAAGATCATGGCATCCAGTCCCATCTCTTCATGGCAAATAGAAGGGGGAAAGATGGATGCAGTGACAGATTTCTTCTTCTTAGGCTCTAAAGTCACTGTGGATGGTGACTGAAGCCATGAAATTAGAAGATGATTGCTTCTTGTCAGGAAAGCTATGACAAACCTAGACTGTGTTAAAAAGCAAAGACATCACTTAGCTGACAAAGGTCCATATGGTCAAGGCTATAGTCACATACATTTGTGAAAGCTGGACCATAAAGAAGGCAGAGTAGCGAAGAAGTGATGCTTTTAAACTATGGTACTGGAGAAGACTCGTGAGAGTCCCTTGGACAGCTAGGAGATCAAACCAGTCAGTCTTAAGGGAAATCAGTCCTGAATATTCATTGGAAGGACTGATGCTGAAGCTGAAGCTCCAATACCTTGGCTACCTGGTGCAAACAGCCAACTCATTGGAAAAGACCCTGATTTTGGCAAAGATTAAAGACAGAAGGAGAAAAGGGTGTCAGAGGATGAGATAGTTGCATGGCATCATGACTCAATGGACATGAACTTGAGCAAACCCCAGGAGATAGTGAAGGACAGAGAAGACTGGCATGTTGTAGTCCATGCGGTTGTGAAGAGTCGGTCACGTCTTTGTGACTGAACAACAATATGCATTTTAATATCAAGCCACATCATACTGAAGCAATTAGTCACAAAATGAACCAAAAAAATTACGATTAATCGGTATGCATCTATTGCTATATAATAAATTACCACAAACAGCAGCTTGAAACAACACATTTATCTTACAGTTTCTATGGGTCAGGAATTTGGGCATATCTTAACTGAATCCTCTGCTTCAGTCTCTCTCACAAGGCTGCAGTCAGAGAATCAAGCAAGGCCGACGGCTTATATAGAGGCTCAGACAGAGAAATATTTAACTCTAAATTCACATGAGATTAGCAGATTTTCAGTTCCTCAAAGTCCCTCAGACTAAGGGCCTCGGTTCCTAGTAGGTCTCATTTTCTGGCCACCTGGGATAGACCCAAAGGGTAGGCTGCTCCATCAAAGCCAGCAAGTGAGGCTCTTCATATACTATCCAGCCACTAACCACAGACAATAGCTATCAAGACAGAAGTTTGATTTTTTTTAATTTTAAATGAAACAAAGTTAATATTTTTAATGATAAAAGGTACAATTCACAAAGAAGAGAGACATCATAAACTACTAGCCACTTTAACAACAAAGAAACAAAGATACATAGAGCAAAAGTCATAAGAAATATAAGGGAAAAGAAAAAATATATAATCATAGTGAGACATATAACATTTCTCTGAGAATATTTTCTCAAGTTCAGGAAAAGTAAGAATATAATCTTTAATTATATCATTAATAATTTAAATAGAAGAGATTTATATTTAATTTATATTAATCATATCCTACACAAAAATGTTTAAAATTTTGTATATCATATGTTGTCACTAGATGTCCATAGGACGTTTAGAAAAACTGGCAAAAAGATAAACATTACAAAATTTCAAAAAATAGAATTCTTTGTGTGTGTGTGTGTGTGATTCAGTTATACATATAAACATATAAACAAACATTATTTGAAAGCATTTTCCATCATAGGTTATTATAAGATATTGACTATAGTTCCCTGGAGAGAAGGAAATGGCAACCCACTCCAGTGTTCTTGCCCGGAGAATTCCGGGGATGGCAGAGGCTGGTGGGCTGCCATCTATCGGGTAGCCCAGAGTCGGAAATGACTGAAGCGACTTAGCAGCAGCAGCACCAGCATCTTTCCCTGGCTATACAGTAAATCTTTGTTGCTTGTTGCATATCTACTTTTTAAAATTATAAATCTAGCATTCTATTCCTACCAAGTCAAAGAAGTGGAATCAAAATATCATAAAATTTTTAGTTAGGCAAAAATTCATAAGTTTACTAAAATATATATGTATATTTTCAGTTCAGTTCAGTCGCTAAGTCGTGTCCGACTCTTTGCGACCCCATGAACTGCAGCACGCCAGGCCTCCCTGTCCATCACCATCTCCCGGAGTTCACTCAAACTCACGTCCATCGAGTCGGTGATGCCATCCAGCCATCTCATCCTCTGTCATCCCCTTCTCCTCCTGCCCCCAATCCCTCCCAGCATCAGAGTCTTTTCCAATGAGTCAACTCTTCTCATGAGGTGGCCAAAGTACTGGAGTTTCAGCTTTAGCATCATTCCTTCCAAAGAAATCCCAGGACTGATCTCTTTTAGAATGGACTGGTTGGATCTCCTTGCAGTCCAAGGGACTCTCAAGAGTCTTCTCAAACACCACGGTTCAAAAGCATCAATTCTTCGGCACTCAGCCTTCTTCACAGTCCAACTCTCACATCTATACATGACCACAGGAAAAACCATAGCCTTGACTAGACGGACCTTTGTTGGCAAAGTAATGTCTCTGCTTTTGAATATGCTATTTAGGTTGGTCATAACTTTTCTTCCAAGGAGTAAGTGCCTTTTAATTTCATGGCTGCAATCACCATCCACTTATTACTTATATATATGTATGCAAAAGTTTTTCTTCTATGCTTGATAAAGGCTTGAAAAAGAATGTCAAATAACTCAGTATTACCAACTCTTCTTCTTCCTGCCTTTAGAGATTATTTTAGGAAAATTTATGTCAGAATAAAAAATTCCTGCTTTTTCTCCTAAGCTCCATAAGAATAAATCCAATTGAATATATGAATTATTATTTTGATAACAGACACTTTAAATTTCACCTATTCTATAGTTAGTAAGTGGTGGCTTTCTTCAAAGTATATGCACCTAACTGCTCTACTGCTCTGCTTTTTTAGTTCTATGTACACACAGTCTTTTCTTTTTTTGGGGGGGGGGGGGCTAGGAGAGTTTATTTTATTTTTTTTTTTAATTTTATTTTTACTTTATTTTACTTTACAATACCGTATTGGTTTTGCCATACATTGACATGAATCCACCATGGGTGTATATTAGCTCCCAATCCCGAATCCCCCTCCCACCTCCCACCCCACATCATCTCTCTGGCTCATCCCTGTGCACCAGCTCCAAGCATCCTGTATCCTGTATCGAACATAGGCTTGTGCTTCGTTCTTACATGTTAGTTTACATGTTTCAATGCCATTCTCCCAAATCATCCCACCCTCTTCCTCTCCCATAGAGTCCAAAAGTCCTTTCTATACATTTGTGTCTCTTTTGCTGTCTCACATACAGGGTCATCACTGCCATCTTTCTAAATTCCATATATATGTGTCAGTATACTGTATTGGTGTTTTTCTTTCTGGCTTACTTCACTCTGTATAATAGGTTCCAATTTCATCCATCTCATTAGAACTGATTCAAATGTCTTATAAAAGTAATGATATACTTGGCCAGAGGTTTCAATAGTAATAATAATAATAATAAATATGTATATTGACAAAAAAAAATTCCTGCTGTTCTTCCAGCAACTACATCCCTTCTCTTTCTTGGACCTTCTCTTAGGACTCAGACTTGAAAGCCATCCCTCAGGATACTATGCTATGTCATTTGAGCTTGACCTCATATCATTAGTATATGGTTTGGTGTTAAATACATCAGCAATAAATGTAACAGGTCTCATGTAAATAAATACATGTATAAATCAAAATATTTATCATCAAGATGGAATCTTGTTATATAAAGAATCACATTCAGTAATAACATTTGACTCAATCAAATGACCCATTACTTAATGAAACGCCCTAGCCAGAGTAAACATTTCTGAATTGGTGTGTATTTTCATATGGAAACTCTTTGTTCTCTCAGATCCATATCCTTAAACATTTCCAAATGCTGATAGAATCGCTCATCTTGTATGTAAACCATCTGAATTCTTATTTTCCTCAATTTATATTTCCTCTATATATTTAGTGGTAACTTCAGGGCTTCCCTGGTGGTGCAGAGGTTAAAGCACCTGCCTGCAATGTGGGAGACCTGGGTTCGATCCCTGGGTGGGGAAGATACCCTGGAGAAGGAAATGGCAACCCACTCCAGTATTCTTGCCTGGAGAATCTCATGGACGGAGGAGCTTGGTGGGCTACAGTCCGTGGGTTGCAAAGAGTTGGACACGACTGAGTGACTTCACTTTCACTTTCACTTTAAAATGCATATAGTTTAGACTGAAATTGAAGTCATGTGCATAAAGCATTTTTTTAAAGATAGAGGCACCACCCTTATAGGCTTTATAACTCCCTATCATCTTTAGAAAACCATCCAAGCTTCTCTACCTTTTCTAAATCTTGAAGGTTTACTGTATCTAGAATGCTATCTGAAGATTTCTGTCTATGGCTTTGGAGGGGGAAGGAGGAAAGGCTGGATTATCCTTGAAGTCTCCTAGTTCCCTCAATACAGGCTGATGTGTGGTCATCAGGTACTTTCTAGACCTTGTAAAGCACAGCATAAATCACATGGTATTCTCAGTCAGCCCACCTACTGACGTCATGTTTGGAAATTAGGATACAAGGGTTAGTCTCTTGATAGATGCCTAAATATTTGTTGGAAGGACTGATGCTGAAGTTGAAGCTTCAATATTTTGGCCACTTGAGGTGAAGAGCTGACTCACTGGAAAAGACCCTGATGCTGGGAAAGATTGAGGGCAAGAGGAGAAGGGGGCAACAGAGGATGAGATGGTTGGATGGCATCACTGACTCAATGGACATGAATTTGAGCAAACTCTGGGAGATAATGGAGGACAGGGAAGCCTGGCATGCTGCAGTCCATGGGGTTGCAAAGAGTTGTACACAACTTAGCAACTGAACAACAACAAGATACCAGAGAAGGGCTTATATCCTGTGTATAATATGTAAGAGAGGGGTGGAGCCCCTTCAACAGGTTGTTCAGTAGGAGAACTGCTTAACTGATGACTGATTGTATAATATTTATGACCTTTTCTCTAGATATTTTGTTTAATACTGGGGCAGAGTTTCCTCCTCCTTGGGCAACAGCCCTGAAATGGTGCTCATGTACAGTGTTATTAGAGACCAAGGCAAACTCCCAAACATCACATATTCTAAGAATATTCCTAAGAGTTCTCCACTGGGCAGCATAACTATCAGAAATAAACACACATGTAAATTAGTGTATTCCTCTTTAGCTGAAAAATTGATGACATTTGGACTTTTGAAAGAGAGAAACAAACCAGATGATTCTCTTCTTTTGATATGAGATATAAGCAATCAATTTAACTCCATTAAAAAAATCAAACCTTTTTGCTTTAAATGAGTAAAAGTAGGATCACATCTTAACTACACTCAAGAAAATTCTTTTTATATTATTTGGCAATTATGCTTGGTGGAGTGATTAATTTACAGCATGATTCTTTTAATAGCAGCACTTAATTTGATCATTAAAACAGGACACAGAGTCAAGACCAAACTACAGAATTGGAAGTTCTTATTTTAGGCATTTCGTGCCAAATGAAATACAAGGATCACCTAGAGGAAAAATGCTATAGTCTTACTGCATGCTTTAGTTTATATAATATAAAAAATCACTGGAAGTTAAAATGATTCCAGCATTTTGCAATTAAGCGAGAAACTTTAGAGAAATGAGTTGTTGGAAAGGAAATACAACTGTAACTATTTATATCCTCTATAATATTGGCACTTCTTTTTCAAATGACAGGACATGTAACACAAGTCAGTCTTCCTCACACAAAAATAAAAACCAAATTGAAATTGTGTAACAAGCCTGCCAATATGAAAGCAGTGGGACAGTACACATTTTCCTTCTTCTAGGAGAACAAGTTATAAGGAACTTCAGAGAATGCAGTTCCAGGAACAAAATACTGTAAAACACACACACACACACACACACACACACACATGCGCACACACAAAAGGCTGAAATGTCTCACCATCCCTGTCCCAGAGGATGTCTAGAATTTTCTCCAATTCTCCTTTCTTACTACTTCTCTGAGGTCCTATATTATATGCCATGGTAGGACATGTTCTAGTCTCTGTGACTTGCTACCATAAATTTTATTTCTAATCTCTCACTCATGTAATATGTTCTACAACTATTCTTCATGTACTCTTCCTTCCAAGATCCCAGGTAAAAAAGCAGCCCTGTCTAGATATTACAATTCCCAACACAGAGAGAAAATAGAAAAGTATAATCTTGCAGTTATGGTTAAGTTCTCTTCTTGAAAGCAGAACACACCACTTCCAAAGCAAGTCACTGGGCCAAGTCTGACGGCTATAGCACATAGATGCAGAATCCAGCAAGAAGGGAACATATTGAACAATAATCAAACTTATTACAGATCATCACACTCAAATAAATAACTTGATATCAACAGTGATCAGTTCTTGGAGAAATGAGCTAAGTTGTTGGGATTTAGGGAGTGTTTTTTTTTTTTTATTTTAATTTTCTTAAGTGATCCACTCAGACTTTCTTTCATTATGACCAAGAGAAGAGCTGGAGTTGAGAGTTTAGATCTTAAGTATTCTTCCTACATAGGAACACCTCCATTTTCATCAGAGTGCAGGGTACAGTCTAGCAAAAGTAAGTCAGCTCCTCTTGGCTCATTTTCATGACATATATTTTTATTACCAAAGTTTTATTATGATAGTAATATGTGGTCATGATAAAAAAATTCTAATCGTGAAAGTAAGCAACACAGCAAAATTTTAAAAGCCCACTACATCCTTTAGTCCCACTCTGCACTCTTTGCAGATAGTTCTCAAAATCATTCTAGACATTGTTCATGCCTATACTCTTTGTTTCCTCATTTGAAAACTAAGAATAATAATATCACCACAAACGGTTTTTGTATCCAATGACTTAAAAAATGTGAAACTTTTAGCAGAGTACCTTACACACAGTAAATTGTTACAATCATTACTTTTGCCTAGCACTGCTCTAAGTGTTTTGCAGGTATTTATTTACCTACACATTCACATCCACACACACTCACACAAACTCCAGCACCAAATCACCACTCCACTATCAAAGGCACATGCACTTTAATCACTATTTAAAATATCATCTTAAAATAGTTTACCATGTTAACTCGAATACATCCTCACTCATTTGTCAAAAGCTATGAGACTTCCTTGGTGGCTCAGATGGTAAAGCATCTGCCTACAATGCAGGAGACCTGGGTTTGATCCCTGGGTTGGGAAGATTCTCTGGAGAAGGAAATGGCAACCCATTACAGTACTCTAGCCTGGAAAACGCCATGGACGGAGAAGCATGGTAGGCTACATACAGTCCATGGAGTCACAAAGAGTAAGACATGACTGAGCGACTTCACTCACTCATGAGGTATCCCACTAAATGGGTTGCACTAGATTTATTTAACCAAAAACCTTTCTTAAGGATTTTCCCTTTTTCCATTATAAAAACAGAGAAATAAACATGCTTGTGCTATAGTGTCAATTCTTAGAAATCAAATCTTACTCAATCAAATCTATACATTTTTAATTTTGAGTGATTTTTGCCAAGTTTTCCCTGAGATGGTCACTGAGGCTTTTAACAAAGCCCTGATCTATTGAATAATTTCATGTATGGCTATTTGATTTACTTTGGCTAATAACATGAAATTAGTAGAAATATTATAACATGCTACATATTTCACTACAACCCACCTTTCCCTCACCACAGTAAAGGAAAACGTCCAAATAGCAAATGCTTCATTGGTTGGTTCGTTTAGTGAGGACAGAACAGAGGAGAGTTTATCTGAGAAAGATATGTAGCATAGAAATAAACCTTCCAGTTTTAAGTTCCAAAGAGTTCAAGATAGTTTGTTGTCATAAACAAGTTTGTCAAAATAACAGTAACTATTACAATAGAATTACTCTTTATAAAGAAATGACAGGTTTTTTTTTTACACTTGGATTCTTATTCAAGAAAAATCAAATTGTAAACAGTTGACTGTTCTAGGAAGTAGAAGATAGTTAGGTATTAAAAGGTATATCTGACAAAAGTATGCTCCCAAATGAATAGATTATTGTTAAAGTTAGTCAAAATATAATAGTTCCTTCTCTGTGATTATTTAAATTTTAAAGAAAACAGGTTTCTTGATAAGTTACAAAGGACAGTTTTAAGGTTGATGTTTCTTTTTCACATGATATTCACGGCATATCATAAAACAGATGAATACTTGTCACTTAAATTTATGTTGCTGCTGTTGCTAAGTCGCTTCAGTCGTGTCTGACTCTGTGTGACCCCACAGACAGCAGCCCACTAGGCTCCTCTGTCCCTGGGATTCTCCAGGCAAGAATACTCGAGTGGGTTGCCATTTCCTTCTCCAATGCATGAAAGTGAAAAGTGAAAGCGAAGTCGCTCAGTCGTGTCCGACTCTTAGTGACGCCATGGACTGGAACCTACCAGGCTCCTCTGTCCATGGGATTTTCTAGGCAAGAGTACTGGAGTGGGGTGCCATTGCCTTCTCCGATAAAATTTGACCAGAGTGCCATAATCATTCATGGAACTAGAGTCTGGATTCCATTTTCTGAATATGTGGGCCAACATTATATACCAATTCTTCCAGTCATATTTATGATATGCTACTTTCTGTGTATCTTTCCTGGACAGAACCTTGTAAACCCAAAGGTGATGTGCTATGTATACAGCAGGACAAATCGAGAAAACTCTCAGAGTGCTTCACTGTTTTCCCATCTGAATTTAACTGCCCCCATTCAACACTTCCTTATCTGAGTGGAGAAGACCCAACTGCATATGTTAGGTCCAGACAGAATTCCTGTAGCAGCTGATTTTTCTTAAACAAAAGCATGTAGTGCAGGAGACCTGGGTTCGATCCCTGGGTTGGGAAGATCCCCTGGAGAAGGAAATGGCAACCCACTCCAGTATCCTTGCCTGGAAAATCTCATGGACAGAGGAACCTGGTGGATTGCAGTCCATGGGGTCACAAAGAGTCGGGCATGACTGAGCGACTAACACACACGTGTTGCTTTGTGCTTTAGATAATTTCACCATTCCTGATTTTTTTTTTTCTTAAGATTACTTATGATCTCCACGAGTGCTAGACAGAATTCTCTGCCCTCCAGAGGTGGGCAGCATGATCCTTTCAATGACACCATCTGTCTCATGTCCCCACCAAAGGACAAGAGCTAGTTGCCCTTCATGTACCTTTCAGAACATTTCTGAACAAGTTTTGTTGTGCAATTCTAGACATTTTGCTTTAACTTTGTAAAACTGTTCATTGTTGTCATAGCTTTCCATTACAGCTGAGAGATTAGATGGAACATTTATTCTTGGATGAATTTTTTGAACAAATAAGGATATTGTCTAGATATTGCCCTGAGGTATGCTGTAGGACAATGTTAATCTGCTGGTTGGACTGAGGTGAGAAGGGAAGCATACCTTAAAGAGTCTCTGCTGACACCACCATCTCATTCAGCTCCTCAGATTCCATGCTGAAAAAGAAAAGTTTAAATTTTGCTAAAATTCAAATTGGAAACTCAAGGGAAAAAGTCTTATGTTCCAACATATATGAAGAAAAAAATATATATATATATATTTTATGGTGTTAAAGATTTTATGTTGAAGTACTTTTCATTGTAAGGTTGAACTGATCAATTTTTAGTTTCACATTCTTATATTCTTTACTGAATGTCAAAAAAAAGGCCGGAGAAGACATATGAGTGAGAATTTGTAAATTATATGCAACTTTATTTTAGGACTATATTTTTGCTTCTTTTGTGGCAAAATTCTTATTGAAGCTATATAATATAAGAGGAAAGGAATACTTTTTATCATCTATATTGTATGTGTGTGTGAATAATAAAGGAATATTGTGCTTTTAATTTGCAAACTTACAAATTCAAAATCATCTCAAAATTATTTTATCCTTTATGAAAAATAAGACAATAAGCATTTATTCACAAGTAAATACATTACAGACTTTTAAATAGTTCTTGAGAGGTACACTGTGATTATACTCTTCAACTTAATGAATGTGTGCCCTTGGTATTATTCTGTACATTGAACACTGAATTCTTTGAACAGTCTCACTTAAATTCTATATCTCATTTGTGGAAGAACTATCTATAAAAACATGAAAGGTAAAAAGAAAACTTACTAATGACTGGAGAAATTGAGAGGTAAAGTAGTGAAACAACTAAAAGCTGAGTTTGTTGTTGTTGTTTAGTTGCTAAGTCACATCTGACTCTTTGCGATCCCACAGACTAGTAGCCTGCTGCTGCTGCTAAGTCACTTGACCCGTGTCCGACTCTGTGTGACCCATAGACGGCCGCCCACCAGGCTCCTCTGTCCCTGGGATTCTCCAGGCAAGAATACTGTAGTGGGTTGTAATTTCTTACATGTATTTATAACAATTTCTGTGTATAGCAACAGGTCTTTGGGCTTCAATTTTTGTGGGTTTGTGTGTGTTTTCTTGAAACAAATAGTTTGGCCCCCAAAGTAATCTAAAGATTTCTGTTAAAATGGCACTGGGTTAAAGTTCTAGAGATTTGTTCACAAGCAACTTCCTATTAAAGGCCGAAGAATGTAAAAAAGGTAATTATTACATAAATTTGCAATCTCTATCATAAAATAACTATTTGTTTTGCTAATTTCCCCATAGGGTTAAAACACAATTGGATTAATTAGTTATCTGATGCTTTTACTTCTGCTATCACACTACCGAAGGAAAAAAAAATCCTACAACCTCACACGTTCATTCAACTTTAAAACCGATGGCCATAATTTCACAGAGAAGGCAATGGCAACCCACTCCAGTACTCTTGCCTGGAACATCCCATGGACGGAGCAGCCTGGTAGGCTACAGTCCATGGGGTCGCAGAGTCGGACACGACTAAGCGACTTCACTTTCACTTTTCACTTTCACACATTGGAGAAGGAAATGGCAACCCACTCCAGTACTCTTGCCTGGAACATCCCATGGATGGAGCAGCCTGGTAGGCTACAGTCCATGCGGTCGCAGAGTCGGACACGACTGAGCGACTTCACTACAGTATACTCTTTTACAGAGTTGTTACCATTGACCTAGATAAGCACTCTATTACTCTTTTCATCATGGCTAGTTTTTGAAGAAAGTGGCTCCAACAAATTTTCCCTACTTTAGTAATGGCTGTCACAATGGGGGCATATCCATATGTCCTTCAGTATTCACAGGGATTGGTTCCAAGGACCCCTTCAGGTACCAAACTTCGGGGACACTCAAATCCCTTATATGAAGTTCTGTAGTATTTGCATCCTCCCATATACTTTAAATCACCTCTATGTTATTTATTCTTGTTTTTCAGTTGCCAAATCGTAGCCAACTCTTTGCCTCACCTCAGAACTGCAGCACGCCAGGCCTCCCTGTCCTTCACCATCTCCTGGAGTTTGCCCAAGTTCATGTCCCTTGCATCGGTGATGCCATCCAGCCATCTCATCCTCTAGTGCCCTCTTCTTCTACCCTCAATCTTTCCCAGCATAAGGGACTTTTCCAATGAGTTGGCTGTTCACATCAGGTGGCCAAAATACTGGAGCTTCAGCTTCAGCATCAGTCCTTCCAATGAGTATTCAGGGTTGATTTCCTTAAGATTGACTGGTTTGATCCTCTTGCTGTCCAAGGGACTCACAGGAGTCTTCTTCAGCACCACAGTTTGAAGGCACCAGTTATTTGACACTCTGCCTTCTATACGGGCTAACTCTCACAACTATACATGACCACTCAGAAGACCATCGTCTTGACTACATGGACCTTTGTCAGCTGAGTGATGTCTCTGCTTTTCAACACACTGTCTATGTTTGTCATAGCTTTTCTCCCAAGAAAGAATTGCCTTCTGATTTCATGGCTGCAGTCACCATCCACAGTGATTTTAGAGTCCAAGAAGAGGAAATTTGTCACTGTTTCCAACTTTTCCCCTCCTATTTGCCATGAAGTAATGGAGCTAGATGTCATGATCTTAGTTTTTCTAATATTCAGTTTTAAGCTGGCTTTTTAACTCTCCTCTTTGGAGGCTCAGACACTATTATTCATAATACCTAATAAAGTGTAAATGCTATGCAAATAGTTGCAATTACAATTAACCCTTGAATAATGCAAGGGTTAAGGGTGCTGAACTTTTCTCAGTCAAAAATTCTCATATGACTTTAGAGTCAGCCATGCATATCTGTGGTTCTACACTCATATATCAAACCAACCACAGATTATCCATACTATAGTATGTTTTATTAAAAATATCTGGATATAAATTGACCTGTGCATTTCAAACCTATGTTGATCAAGGGTCAACTGTACAATGTAAATGCTATTTAATTAGTTGCCAGTATGTGGCAAATTCAAGTTTTGCTTTTGGGACCTTTTTGGAATTTTTTTCAAATATTTTCTTTGTTGTTGTTGTTGATAATACAATTTTCCTTGTTAAAAATAATTTACAGCATCAGTAACATATATACAAACATGGTTGGTTGAATCTATAGATGCAGAACCAACACTTATGGGAATCAGACCATATGTGGCATGAAATTAGATGCTACCCTAGATTAGGCTGGAGACTACTGTCAAAGCCATATAAACAATTACCACAGCAATTTTTTTTTAATGTCTAAGATATTACATGGTTAAACAAGTGTATTTGAATGCAGGTCCCTTTTGAGAGAATGCTCATAAACCGCCCAGTGCTGGGAGTGTCAAATCAATCTGATTAAATCCTCTTACAGAGCTGAAATACAGGATGAATCACTCAGCTCAGGATGCTTCTTCAAAGAACAGCAAATGACTCTCCCAATATGTTTTTATATAGATATAGCACCCCTGTTTCTGTGTGACAGGTGGAGAAGATTCTTTCTTGCAAAAACTTCTACCACTATAAGAAATCAACATGACACACTTGTAGAGTGTTGAGAAAACTGATCAGCAATTAGGTCAAATATTACCAAATTAATTATTAAATAATTGACCATGATAAGTTGAGTGGTAGTTAATTTCTATTATATAAAATATATAATAAGGAAAACGTCTACCTTTTTTAAGCCCTGTCACCTCATCCTGAGCCAATCATACCCATGTATCTTCTAAGCAAAAATGTTAAATGAAAGATATTTTTATGTGGAAATTCACCTCAGCAAAATTCAAGAACCTCAATAATCAAACTTAGACTTCACTCTCCATAGATTATAAAAAGAGAACTAAGTTATATATTTTACATGTTGAGTGTTTTAGAAAACTTGTACCTCATGAGACAAGAACAGTTGTCGAGCTAATCAAAAGGAAGTGCGTGGGAAAACAGCACTTTAGACCATGTTCACCACTGAGATGAGATTTACGGAGGCTTAGCTGAGTGTCCCTTCCAACAACGGGCTAAGCAGTGCTAACAATGACTACAAAGTGGGTGAAGTATCAGAAGCCACTCCAAAGGCAAATCCACAGGTCTGGATCCAACCTGTTGATGTTGTTCAGAGATGGGGACAGGCAGGCAAGCAAGAGTCAGATTGGGAGATGGCAACTCCTTATCCCAGTCTAATCAAGCAAGTGGACTACTGAGGGGTGTCAGGAGTAGGTTAGTAATAGACGCGGGGTAAGTGAGCTGTGTGGTAAGAAAATCAGAATAAATTCCTAAAGAAACAGAAAAGTTTGGTGAGGCTACAGCCATCCTTTTTTGGAAGGAATAATTACTTTGTTGTGTTTCTTGAGAAAACAATAACTGTGACAAAATTTACTGGTAGTAAGATACAGGTACAGGATGTCTGAGTGAATCAAAGCTGGCACCCGGTACACCTCTGGCCAGTGCTGGGCAGCAGGTCCCTCTGCGAGTTGACCTATCAGTGCTCCCATTGCGCTTTTGCTGTGATCAGTGGGATAGCCTTTCACTGGATGTGTCAGTTCATGCTATGCATGCTAAGTCACCAGTTGTGTCCAACTCTTTGCAACCCTGTGGAATGTGGCCTACTGGGCTCCTCTGTCCGTGGGATTCTCCAGGCAAGAATACTGGAGTGGCTTGTCATACCCTCCTCCAGGGGATCTTCCTGAACCAGGGATGAAACCCACGTCTCTTCAATCTCATGCTTTGGCAGGTGGGTTCTTTACCATCAATACTAGTGCCACCATCCTGTACATTGCATATTTCTCCTACTCTCTATATTTATATTCTTTACAATGTGACTTTGCAGCTTTTCATGTGAAGAGCTTGAGTCCATATTCCCTTCTCCTATATCTTGACTGGCTTTGTAACTTGTTTGAGGCAGGAAAATGCAACAGAAGTGATGGTGTGCCAGTTCAGTCCAAGGTCTCAAGTGCCGTGCTTGCCTCTCTCTGTTCCTTCTCTTGGAACCCTGAGCAGCCACTATGAGAACAATCACAGGCTACCCGCTGGATGATGAAAGAACACATGGAACCAAGATGAGCAGCCTCAACAACAGCCATTCTAAACAGCCCCCAGCTGACCTGGTAGCTGACTACAGACATAAGCTGCGAAGCCCAGCCCATACTAATGACCAGCAGAATTATCTTTAAAAAAATTTAAATGATTATTATTTTAAGCCAGTAAGTTTTGTAATTTTTTCCCCATGAGAAAAGCTAACTGATGCAGAAGTAATTGGTTCCTAGAATTGAGGTGCTGCCATGACAAAAATCTAAAATAAGAACCATTGGCAGTGAGCACCGAGCAGAGGCTGGAAAAAATGGCAAACAAACTCTTAGCAAATGCTGGGGGAAAAAATAAAGCAAATTGTTATTGAAGGTTAGAAAAAATGGCGATCTACGCTTTTTAGAATAAAATAATTGGCAAAAGAGCTCCATACAGGAACTTGAAAGATGATGAATGTATATAATTAACTTTTGATTTTGGCTAAAGAGATCTCCACAGAATGTTGAAATGTCAGCTGGTTGGTCCTAGCTGCATGTACGTACAGGAAGAAAGAAATGGGCTAAATAAAGACCTGGCCAGTTTGCAAGAAGAATTTTGAAGGAATAGAGAGGGGACAAAATTTTCTGGGATATAAAGGAATCTGTTTTTTATCTTTAGTCTTCCCAGCCAGTAAAAATTCTCAAAGTAAAATGAGGCCTGAGGAAAAAGATCTATTCAAGAGTGTAGCTCCAAAACCCTTTCTTGAGATATCTGAAAGAATATGTTGTCAAATAGACTCTCTCAAATAGGCAAAACTGCTCCTCACATTCTTAAGAGTGTGCTTTCACAAAAGTCCAATTCCAAAGAGACATAAACAAGTCTATTTGGAGACGTACAAGTCTTAGAGACAACCAAGGGTAAGGTTTTTAACAAACGGAGTAAGCACAAATCAAACTCATACTAAGTCCATATGACTTGGATATGTAAAAGCAACATTGTTTCACTGAGAATGATTTTGCTCAAATTGCAAAACATCCTCTGGACTCCAACTTTATAGTCAGGAAGCTGGCTAAGAAAATTTTTCAAAAGGCTAAGGAAGAAAATCGTAAAGGAAAGATGTTCTAGAGGACAGCGCCAGGAGCCCAGAGGGTAGATCCAAGAGCCATGAAAAACCAATGGGGGACCTACTCCCAAGGAACATTGTTACTGTTGTTCACTCACTAAGTCTTGCCCGACTCTTTGCAACCATGGACTGCGGCATGCTAGGCTTCCCACCCCCCCCCCCAAAAGATATCCTTATCATCATAGGAAATTGGAATGCAAAAGAAGTAAGTCATCAGATACCTGGAGTAATAGGCAAGCTTGGCCCTGGAGTATAAAATCAATCAGGGCAAAGGCTAACAGAGTTTTGCCAAGAGAACACACTGGTCATTGCAAATACCCAAGGAAAATAATTTTGCCTTAATCAAAGAATATTTATTATTCTAAGTTAAGGGAGCCTGACGACTTTCCCACCTAGATTTTAAAAGTGCTATTGGCCAGTCACTGCTATGCACCTCTCATTTTTTGCTCTTTTGGAATGGTAGATCTATTGAACTTACCCAATTTCTGTATCAATTTATATCAGATGTTTGTGGGACAGATTATTTCATTTTATGAGTCTCTGTATCAGGGAAATTCACATATATTTCATCTGAATTTTACATGGATAATTTACATCCTAGAATTTAAGTTTGATACTATAGTTCCATTGTCTGACTTCTAGAGATACTCAGATAAGGAAGAATATATGTTGCATGGGAAGGGATATGAAAATTGTAGCCAGAAGGCAAACTGGCAGTTTCCAAAACTGGTAATAATCCATCATTCTTCCTTGTAATCTATGTTATTTGCAATGTGACTATTGAGATAAAATGAGAGCTAACTTTGGGCACATTTCTTAAACTTTTCTCAGCTTTTCTTCCTCACTTAAAAAATGTTGAAAAATAAAAAGAGTACCTACCTTTTATGTTAAGCACTTAGGGTAATATATATACATATATGTATATGTCGTATACACACACACATGTCCATACATATATATACATATACATATATGCATATATCCATATATATAATAAATATATACAATATATATTTATTGTATACAATATATAGCATATATGTATTTATACACATATATATATACAGAATAAATGCTTAATATGTATACAATAAATGCTCAATCCACATCAATTTACCCTTATTAGTGCGTCTAAGGAGAAAGCAATGGGTCTTCACCAATATTATAGCAATTAGCCTTGTTATGCATCTGTGATTGGGTCACTGTGCTTGGTGTTTCATACGTTATGTTTAATTCTTATAACAAAACTCTAAGTAGATATTTTGACTTCCTTTTTACATATAAGAAAACCAAGTAATAATGATGTCGATTGTTGTTGTCTAGTCACTAAGTCATGTCCAACTCTTTTGCAACCCCATGGACTGTAGCCCGCCAGGCTCCTCTGTCCAGGGGATTTCCCAGGCAAGAATACTGAAATGGGTTGTGAATTCCTTCTCCAGGAATCAAACCCACATCTGCTGCACTGCAGGCAGATTCTTTACCACTGAGTCACCAGGGAAGCCCAAAGATGTTGATTAACTACATCCAAATCTAGGATCAAGACAGTCATCAAGCCAAGGTCTGAAAGTCATTCTGAACCTTTCTACTATACCATGACCTCTGTGGTAGACTGAACAATGGTCCCAATTCTCTCCCCTGTGCTGTTAACACTCACACCTTCCTTTATGATGGTCTTATGGTAGGTGGAATGATCCCTAAATTTTGGTACTGGCCATGTGGTGTTTTGGCCAATGACTGATAGATATGACATGAGTAGAAGCTTGAAATATGATTAGACACTTTTGGTTGTCCTCTTATGCTTGTGTCATAGCCACGGGAAGAGCATACCCAGGTAGCTGCTCCCCCTCCAGCTGAGTATTCTAAATGAGGTAAATGGAGCAAAGTTGCCTTGCCTCACAGACACAGACAATTACAGATAATTCACAGGCTACCAGCATGTGCTTTGTTACACAAGAGCAAGAAGTACCAAGTTTTGTTTGCCATGGAGATTTTTGTTATTGCATGTTGCCTAGCAAAATCTGATTGCTACAGCTTTCTAGAGTTTTCCAATGTTGAATTATATAGCAACAACAAAATATTTCACAGCCTGAAATGTTCTATTACTTGATAAGTGAATTTATCATAAGATAAGTGAATTTCAACCAGAAATTGGGAAATAGCTCTTTCAATATGTAAGGTAATATTTTAATCTCAAATTTGAGCTTGAGAAAACTATGCACAGATATCTTGCATGAAATTTAACTCTAGTTTTGAGTTATAAAATTTACTTATATAGGTAGGGATTGATTCAGTGGATCTGAGGTTTTCAAACCCCACACTTTTCAAATAGAGGTTTGGTACTTGACTGGCTCCTGGGAGATAACCTCTAAGCCTTTGAAAAATTCTGCCTCAAAGAGTGTCTTCATTTATCTGGTGCCTTCAGCTAAGCTAAGTAGTTTATGCTAACAATGTAACTTATGTTGGGGGCTTTGGATCACATGGTATTGGTTTGACATTCAGAGGGACTGGAGAGTAAGGTCAACCACATGGGCACTCCATGTCTACATAACCAACCCCAAATTTAAAAAAAAAATCTAGACATCAAGTCTTGGTGTACTTTCTGGCTTAAGAAAACCCATATGTGTTGTCACATAGTGTTGCTGGAAGAATTAGATGCTGTGAGACTCCTAGTTGGTGTGAGAGACTAGGAAAGGCCAACTAGAAGCTTCAGTCAGTCAGTTCAGTCGCTCAGTCATATCTGACTCTTTGCAACCCCATGAATTGCAGCACACAAGGCCTCCCTGTCCTTCACCAACTCCCAGAGTTCATTCAAACTCATGTCCATCGAGTCGGTGATGCCATCCAGCCATCTCATCCTCTGTCATCCCCTTCTCCTCCTGCCCCCAATCCCTCCCAGCATCACAGTCTTTTCCAATGAGTCAACTCTTCGCATGAAGTGGCCAAAGTACTGGAGTTTCAGCTTTAGCATCATTCCTTCCAAAGAACACCCAGGACTGATCTGCTTTAGAATGGACTGGTTGGATCTCCTTGCAGCTTACACCTAGTCTATCCTGGATTCTGCCCTAAATGGCTTTCACCTTTGTTGATACTAATCTGTATTCTTTCACTTTAATAAACCCTAACAGATTTCAGAGCTCCATGAGCTCTCCTAGGAAATTCCTGAATCTGAAGGTGGTCTTAGGGGCCCCTATCAATACTATTGGCCTCATACATTCTTAAAAGCTGATTACTTGCCAGACAAAGAAAAGAGAGCAAATGTATCGTGAAGGCATGTCACTAAATCCTTAGTGAAGGGTGTCGCAATATCTCTAGGAAACCCCTCAAGAATCCAGAACTCTCTTGGTAGTCAAGGTCCCCTTTTTCTTTTAAAATATTGGCTCTGAGGAAAGTATACTTCTGGATTAGATAAAGACTGTCCCAGGATTGGACAGCCTCTGGTATAACATTAGAAATATCTGCTTCTCTGAGTACTGTGAAACCTGAGCAATCTAAACGTAGTGGACCTGTTTAATTTCCTAAAATGAGACCAATTTTGAATAGCGTTTGCATTCTAAAGCATTTGATCACTCAATATTTGATATATAGGACAATCCAATGAAGACAAAACTGAGTCACTGGGTCACATTATATGCCAGGGATGGGGAGTGCGACAGGTAGCTTTCTTTTTGGGAAGAAGTCCAAATCTCTAGATCAAAAGGTGCCTCATCTGAGGGCTTATAAGTCAGAAATGAAAGATTATGAACTCAAATTTTTATATTCTTCTGGAAAGTAGAAGACTGAAGAGGAAGGTTCTCAAAATTATAATGGCATACTTATTTCCAGCAGAGAATTATACACATAACACAACTATAAAGACAGTTGGGAAAAACAGTGTGTGTCAGAAACTACATGTGGCCTTTAAAGGCTAAAATATTTACTATCTGATCTTTTGCAGAAAGAGTTTGCCAACCTCCGTTTTAGAACAGTGCTTATCTTTGCCAAGGGTGGTAGGGGTAATGACTAGAATGTAGCATAAGGGGGCTTCTACAGTTCTAACATTCTGTTTCTTGATATGAGGATTAGTTGCAGTAGTGCTCAGGAAGGACTTCCCTGGTAAAGAGTTTGCCTACAGTGCGGGAGACCTGGGTTCAATCCCTGGGTCGGGAAGATCCCCTGGAGAAGGAAATGGCAACCCACTCCAGTATTCTTGCCTGGAAAACCCCATCAACAGAGGAGCCTGGTAGGCTATAGTCCATGGGGTCGCAAAGACAAAGGCACAACTGAACGACTTCACTTTCTTTCTTTCAGTGCTCAGTAAAACAAATTCATCCAGCTGTACATCCATGGTGCATGTGTTTTATATATGAATACTACATTTCAATAAAAAGTTTGGGGGTATGTAAATGTGTGTGTGAGTGTATGTATACTCCTAGTGAAGGGTGTTGCAACACTTCTCTTTATGATACATTTGCTATCTTTTCTTTGCCTGACAAGTGTGTGTATACACACACACATACTATATTGTTGTTTAGTCGCTAAATCGTGTCCAGCTCTTTGCGACCCCATGGACTGCAGCATGCCAGGCTTCCCTGTCTTTCATTAACTCCTGGAGTTTGCTCACATTCATGTCCACTGAGTCAAGGATGCCATCCAGTTATCTCATCCTCTGCTGTCCCTTCTCCTCCTGCCATCTGTCTTTCCCAGCATCAGGGTCTTTTTCCAGTGGGTTGAGTTTTAACATCAGGTTGCCCAAGTATTGCAGCTTTAGCTTCAGCAACAGTCCTTCCAATGAATATTCAGGACTGATTTCCTTTAGGATTGATTGGTTTGATCTCCTTGTAGTCCAAAGAACTCTCAAGAGTCTTCTCCAGTATCACAATTCAAAAGCATCGGTTCTTCAGTGCTCAGCCTTCTTTATGGTTGTTAACTCTCACAGGCGCATATACCTAACTACTGAAAAAAACCATACCTTTGACTATATGGACTTCTATCAGCAAAGTGATATCTCTGCTTTTTAATATGCTGTCTAGCAGAGACATTTTCAATTAAAAAGTTTGGGGGTATATAAATGTGTATTTATATTTACACACACACACATATACATATACAATGACCACCTTTACAACTGCTTTATTCTATACCACCTGAATCTTTCACTTGGATTATTACAATAGCTTCCTGTAGATTCTTCACTCCCTAGAGCTTATTCTCCCCAGAGCAGCAAGATAACTCAACCAATCTGTTCAAAAGCTTTCTGTGGCTTCTTATATCTCTCCAAGCAAATTCTGAAGAGCTTGCTTATGACTTACAAGGTTTGTTAGGACCTACAAGGTTCGTTATGACCTGTGACTTCTCTTCATCCTTGATCTCTTCTCCTATTATTTCTCCCCTGTTCATTTCAATCTAGTCTGAAATTCATTTCAATCTAGTCTGAAGTTCATTTCAATCTAGTCCTTGGCTGTCTTTACAAACACCAAGCAGAACATACTTCCACATCAAGTGCTTTGTATATACTGTTTTTTCAAACTGTAATTCTCTTTCCTCTGATATTTTAATGGCTCACTTCCTCACTTTATTTTGGTCTCTATTCAAACATCACTTTATTAAAGGGGATGAACAGGAAAAATGCTATTCATCTGCACAGTTACATTCTTTCTCTTTATCTTGCTTTATTTTTTTTAATAGAACTTACTTCTACTATACATATTATATTTGTACTATCACCTGCTCATTCCCATTAGATGAAAATGGCATATTTGTGACTTAAGAAGTTTTGTTCATTGCTTACCTCAATACTTAGAATACTGCCTAAGACTTAGTAGGTGATCAATAAACATCTATTTAATGGAGTGTAAATTTGGATATGGTCATGGAGTGAGGATCTCTATAAATGGTAAGAAAACTTAGAGGTCCCGATATTTTTTTTTTTCACTAGTTAGATACCCTGCCTCTGTAGAGGATAAATCCCTCCTACATAGATACGAGGCTTCTGCAAAACAATAACCCTGGTTCAGACTTCGATTCTGCCAGTTCCTAGCCTGGTGACCACAGTAAGCCTCAGTTGCTTAGGCAATAAATTGGAGATAACTGAAGCAGCTACTTCATGATGTTGTTGAAAGAATCCTATGAGCAAATCCATATAAAGCACTTGGGTTAGACTAGGTACAGTTTAGCTCAGTTCAGTTCAGTCGCTCAGTCGTATCCGACTCTTTGCGACCCCATGAATCGCAGCACGCCAGGCCTCCCTGTTCATCACCCTCTCCCGGAGTTCACTCAGACTCACGTCCATCGAGTCCGTGGTGCCATCCAGCCATCTCATCCTCGGTCGTCCCCTTCTCCTCCTGCCCCCAATCCCTCCCAGCATCAGAGTCTTTTCCAATGAATCAACTCTTCGCATGAGGTGGCCAAAGTACTGGAGTTTCAGCTTTAGCATCATTCATTCCAAAGAAATCCCAGGGCTGATCTCCTTTAGAATGGACTGGTTGGATCTCCTTGCAGTCCAAGGGACTCTGAAGAGTCTTCTCCAACAAGTAAGCACTAAATATATACCAACTTTGTCATTATCATTATTCAGTTCAGTTCAGTTCAGTTGTTCAGTCGTGTCTGACTCTTTGCGACCCCATGAATCGCAGCACGCCAGGCCTCTCTGTCCATCACCAGCTCCTGGAGTTCACTCAAACTCATGTCCATTGAGTTGGTGATGCCATCCTGCCATCTCATCCTCTGTTGTACTCTTCTCCTCCTGCCCCCAATCCCTCCCAGCATCACAGTATTTTCCAGTGAGTCAACTCTTCGCATGAGGTTGCCAAAGTACTGGAGTTTCAGCTTTAGC
This sequence comes from Cephalophus harveyi, assembly GCA_006410635.1. Classification (NCBI taxonomy): domain Eukaryota; kingdom Metazoa; phylum Chordata; class Mammalia; order Artiodactyla; family Bovidae; genus Cephalophus; species Cephalophus harveyi. The sequence goes on along the minus strand of SJYT01013071.1, from coordinate 64,698 downwards.
ATCATTCCTTCCAAAGAACACCCAGGGCTGATCTCCTTTAGAATGGACTGGTTGGATCTCCTTGCAGTCCAAGGGACTCTGAAGAGTCTTCTCCAACAAGTAAGCACTAAATATATACCAACTTTGTCATTATCATTATTCAGTTCAGTTCAGTTCAGTTGTTCAGTCGTGTCTGACTCTTTGCGACCCCATGAATCGCAGCACGCCAGGCCTCTCTGTCCATCACCAGCTCCTGGAGTTCACTCAAACTCATGTCCATTGAGTTGGTGATGCCATCCTGCCATCTCATCCTCTGTTGTACTCTTCTCCTCCTGCCCCCAATCCCTCCCAGCATCACAGTATTTTCCAGTGAGTCAACTCTTCGCATGAGGTTGCCAAAGTACTGGAGTTTCAGCTTTAGCATCATTCCTTCCAAAGAACACCCAGGGCTGATCTCCTTTAGAATGGACTATCTAACATTGACTGAAAAGTCAATTTAAGATGGAAGATAAGGAGGCAGAGGATACTTGCTAACACATTCATATTCTAGGTTGAAGCAGCTGAAAGTAAACTGAGGTCAGTTCTGGAGAAGGGGTGGGATTGAAGGGAAATGAAGAAGAATAATTAGCAGAGATCAATGGAAGTTTGAGGAAAGGAATGAAGTAGAGTAGAAGGAGGCCATCCAGGAAAAACAAACTTTAGCGAACGAGGTGTAGAAAGAACTACTAGCAAAGGGGTTCAGAAAGCTGTCACCAACCACTAGCACAAACATACTACAGTGAAAGAAAGAAGCTGACCTGACTAGGCGCGGGAGTTAAAAAAAATGCCTTTGGGGATTAACTGAGTCAATATTTTGTTGTTTGTTCTTTTTTTTTTTTTTTTAACTTTGTTATATACTTAAAAATCGGGACCTTTTCTACATTACGTTTAGCATTATTTCTATTTAAAATTATGTATTGAGGAGTGCTTTGTATTACTAAGAGTGCCCAAAGCTCTTCATCTGACTCTGGAAGAAGACGTTGTTTATTCTTAAAGATAGTTGCTCAGTACTTCTTAATTCTGGACAATGATAAGAGGGCTGAAAAAGACAAAAGGGACAAGGGGAGCTTCCCCTACTGTTGACCAAATTCTCCAATTAGTAGATTTTACCACAATCTTAATGTATTTCATTTTCCAAGCAAATTTATTAACAACTGTCAAAAATGAATTAAAATTGCTGTATGGATATAGATATACATGATATATGTAGAATTTATAATTTACTAATAATTTAATTTAAAACAATTAGTTGCCTTAGGGATGTATAAAATTAATATATCAAGGAACACTCAGTTTTCTAAAATTATGTTTTATTTGCCTATTTCAAAGCTTCTATCTTCGTTGAACTTACTAATATTTAAGAATAAAGTTAATGTTGGAGAAAATTAAAGGGGAAAATCTTACTTTTCATAAAGTCAGAAATAAAAATAATGACAATAAAAGTAAAATATTGGGTATCTCACACTGTCTCTTATACACATCTAGATGTGTATAAGAGACAGGTGTGTGAGATACCCAATAATGTATACTTTTTAAAAAACCTGAAAAAAATTTGCCTCTTGCTACCATGTAATATATTCCACTTATGTACTAAAAATACACCTGTTTAAATTATAGATTTTTACATAGAGATATTATTTCAGCATCATAAATGCTGAATTCCTCAATTGTCATTCAGTTATTGAATACTTCTAAATAAAAAGGGCCAATTAACTAACATGGAACTCACTCTCTTCTCAAAGTAATTTTCCATCCTATTAGTTTTATATCACAAGTGATACAGAAAATGCTTCAAACACTATATATCATTCCCCAGTATAGCTTATAAAAACTCAACCTAAGAGAAATTACTCAAATCTTGGTTAATTTGTTACTTATTTGAAAACAAGAATGTATTTTCCAGTTTAACTACAGACTATGTTATAGACAAACTCCTTTCAAATATAGTTGATTTGACAAAAACTAAACTTGTAATGCTCTCTTCTGAAATAAAATGTGAATCTGAAGCTAGTGAATTCATCTATAAAATCTTGAGGATCTATCCAAACACATAACAGCAATCTCAAAAGCTACTGTTTGAGTTTTCCAACTGCATTAGTGACTAATTCACATGGCATGTGACATTGTGGAATCAATAGTCTCATCTGTCCCATGTTTTTTCATATTCTGGAGGAGTGAATTTGATATTTCAACCATAACTCATTCTTATGAGAGAGTGTAATACTACTCATGCCTGCCTGTCTTACACACACAGACCCATAGACACACACACAGCTGTATGTACATGTAACTAATTAAATTAAGGAATATGTCTGGGAAAAGGTCCATTTCATGCAAAGAAAAAGATCAAAGGCATCCTATCAATAGCAAAAAAGCTTATCAGCTTATCTGGATTTATCATCACTGGTTGTTATCATAAAACCGTTGCACAGATAACCATTTTCCCAACACAAATAGCATATTCACCAACCAAAATATCTTTAGTCCAAAGTACAACTGAACAGATCTTTCAAGAAAATCTGCAACATAGTCTAGGCTTGTGACCCCTAAAGAGTGCAGCAACTGATAGTCAGGGTTACTGAGCAAGAAGCTTAAGGTTTCTGAGTTTTCATCAGAAATACACATACCTATCACACTAACACATTGTGAAGAAAGCTAGAAAATTGTTCCACATGAGTTTGCCCTGATAATTGAAAATGCTATAAAAAAGTATATTTTAGCAAAGAATTGAATACTGTACTGTCTGATCTACTCATGTTAATTTGTACATTCTCATCTGAAACTAAATCTGCCCTTAATTCACTTGACTTGTATGAAGATTAGAAAACTTCGGTTATATATATCATAATATATAGTTTATTTACTGAAACCTCAGGGTACATTCCTATTATGAGACAACATAGTATTTACAGATATTTAAACAGGATCCTTAATAACCTGTTTCCATGAATAGTTAGCCTTAAGTATTCACATAGACAGGAGGGAAGAAAATTTATATATTAGCCTATATGAATTAAATTGAGCTACAGGGAAATTCAAGAGGAATTTTTTTACTTGTCAGTCATCACCAGAGTAGTTATTAGGCCTGCTTATATTTTAGGTATAGATTTTAGATTTATCTTAAAATTTATATAGTGCTCTGCTTCCTAATATAGCCTGCTTCCAAGGTTAGGCAAATGAATGTCATTATATTTGATTTAACAAAAAAAAGGGTGTCCATTTGTCTCATTGCTCTTTCTGTTTTAGGTGAACCTGACATGATATCTAAAAAGGCTTAGCTGTATATGAAAATAATCAGAAGCCTCAGATGAAAATGTCATGCCTTATCTCCATCAGTTATTTCATACTCACTGGATAGCATTAGGTGATCTGTAATAGCTCAGGTGGGGAATAGTATATGGAAGGAAACTTCATCTCTACTGCCCATAACTAATCTGGGTTTTTCATTCATCGCACTCCATTTGTGAGCATAAAATGTTCAGGAATGTTAAAAAACACCTATGAGCAAAAGTGGTGTTCCTCAACACCACTCCTTACTTCCTGCCTGTGCATGTATAGTTTTATTATATCAATTCAAATATGAATGGCCAGTCTTGCTGTTCATCTTTTGTAAATCACTCTGCTTTATGAGTTGTGAATTAAAATCTAGAGAAGTTTACATAAAAAAGTGTCACCAATTGCCAAGAAACCCAAATCTCCACAATGAGGTTGAAGAAAAATGGATACTTTGTGAAACATAATCAATAACCAAAAACAAATGTCTAAGAGAAAAATTCAAATTGTATCTGTCTCACTTCTTACTGTATGTTTTAAATGCACATGATGTTGCATACATGCAATTTTGTCCAATTACTAAAGTTTCTGAAACTCTGTGGTATCAAATTGATAAATGAACTTTAATCAGCAGGATTATTTTGATGACTAAATAAACAAATGCATGTAAGTCTCAAAAAAAAAGTAATGCCTAAGTTTGGGCGGGGGTGAACTCCAAAATAAAACCAAAAGTGGGAAGTGGGGAGACAAATGGGTTTATGCAAAATTTTGCAAGTTTTTAAAAACTCTAAAATTGTTGATCACACAAACATGGAACTTTCCAAAACAGCAAAAGAGGTACTAGGAGTTTTTATACTTTTACATGAAAACATATTTCAACAGAGAGCCTTTCTGATCAATCAAGGTTGGAAGTCAACTATACTTTAAAAAAGAGGAAATCTGCGAAAAAGAAAAATCCAAAGTAATTAGAATAAGTTTTCAAATAACAACATACTTATTATTTGTATTCTTATACTTGACAGTAACCTGTTGGATTAATTTTTTATCACAGTATATTCTATGCTACATTTATGCTCAGGAAAATGACATTGATATATATATAACCTTCCTTGAGAATTAAGTTTCTGTAACTTCATAGCAAACACCCTCTTCCAAAAACATAAGAGAAGACTCTACACATGGGCCTGTCTCTTATACACATCTAGATGTGTATAAGAGACAGGTTTTATATCTTTAGTTTTCGTAACTCAGTTTGTTAAAATATTGTTATTATTTATACTATAATTAAAGAAAGAATGTTAAGATTAAAAATCTATGACATACTATCTTCTAATCACTTTCAATACATAAGATTTAAGTAATATATAGACCACAAAGTAAACAAAGCCTCCTAAGGACAATATCAATACATTAGAAACCATGAACGATTCACATCCTTAGTAATTTAAAAACACTTTGAGAGGGCTCAGAAGAAAGTAGTTGAGGACCAAAATAAAGATATCATTTCATGACCATATTCACAGATGGTAATGAGTTAATAACCATTTTCAAGATGAAAGCAGGTTCTATGAATATAAGACAAAAATACTAAAAATAAGTAAACAAACTTGGGATAGATTATTCATGCAACATCCACCCCTGAATTTTTTACCTTACAAGTGAGATATTTTATTGACAAGTCTTAAACACAGTAACATTCTCTTGAGGAAAATCATAGAAGGTATTTCATAATTGGAGGAAATCTTTAAGCAAAAAAAAAAAGTTCAGCATCAAATTCTGTTAAGGTTGAATTCTGGAAACATTCTGAAGGTAAATAGTTTTTTTCTAAAAATACATAGAAAACATGAACTTATGGTAAAGATTAATACTAATAAAAGTTTTTCTCTTAAATCCCCAAATAAATTCTTATTTTGAACACCTATCAAGATAATTTAAGAAGAGGTATCAAACATTCCATTCGTGATGTTCAGGAAGCAGTCATTCATTAGAGTGGGCCAGGTCAACAGTCTAAATTATGAGATGTATATAAAATGTATAAAAGGCTTTTAGGGTATCCAAATCACCACAAATGAATTGTGAAACGTATCTGATTTTCAGCATGTCTTAACCCCAGTGCTCGTTTCCATTTTCTCTCTCAGGCAGTGAGCTGGCTGTAACCCATGCTTTTCACAACCACAAGTTCTTTATCCCTAAATAACCGAATCCTCAAGAGAGCAGCAGACAGCCAGAGAAGACAATTTATTTAGAGAACTATTATGCGAGGAAGAAAACAAGTTGCCATTTCCAATTTGGAACTTAATTAGGGAGACAATAGCCTCCTGACTGATGCGCTGTGTTCCCTTTGGATATTTATGTGGGACAGTAATTGGAGTGTATTTTCCTGTTTCATTTCACATTGTCTAGGAAAGGGTTTCTCATGCTCCATGGCTTCCTAGTCAGAATCAGGAGAAAACATCTTGCAGCTACTGTCCTGTGCCATGGCCACATGCCTTCTAGACACTGTCAGCTGGTGAAACTTTTCAATTCTGCCAAACAGCTGAGATAACAGGGCTGTTAGAAGGAAAAAGTGGTGCCATGGGGCTTAGGTGATTGAGGGCTTTCCATCACTGAGAAACATCAAGAAAGTCACTCTTTAAAAAAACTGAAATAAATATCCAAAAATTCAATTGATGTGAGTGCTGCTGCTGCTAAGTCGCTTCAGTCGTGTCCGACTCTGTGCGACCCCATAGACGGCAGCCCAACAGGCTCCCCCGTCCCTGGGATTCTCCAGGCAAGAACACTGGAGTGGGTTGCCATTTCCTTCTCCATTGTGTGAAAGTGAAAAGTGAAAGTGAAGTCGCTCACTCGCGACCGACTCCTAGCGACCCCATGGACTGCAGCCCACCAGGCTCCTCCATCCATGGGATTTTCTAGGCAAGAGTACTGGAGTGGCTTGCTATTGCCTTCTCCGAATTGATGTGAGTATATGTACATAAATATACAAGACAGGTAAGGTTTTAGAGTCACAGGTTGGACATCAAATGTCGTATTATCGACAGTTTATTCAGTCTAGGTCTAAGTGGCATCATGGTGGGTCATGTGACCCTCGACAAGCTCAAGAAAGAAATGTTATCTTTAAGGAGTTGTCTTGCAGATGCTGGGATAATGTTGTTCTTGGCTAAGCAGTTGATCCTGCCAGTGGAGAGGTTTGCTTGTGCCTACTGCAGATACACCATGCCAAAGACAGTATCAAATAAAAGATTGTACTGAGACCCATTCGCTTCTCCAGGGGATCTTCCTGACCCAGGGATCAAACCTGGGTCTCCTGCATTGCAGGCTGATTCTTTACTGTCTGAGCCATTAGCATGTCCATCAAATAAAAGATAGTACTGAGACACACTACACTTCCAAAGAGATCTTTTCAAGTGTGGATGGAGATAGCTACCTCCATACACATGCAGAGAAAATCAATTTTTCTTTTCTCTCGCCTACTAACTGTTCAACTACTCACGTGGGAAAAAATTCATAGGCTCTCGTCACATTGTCCAAGTGATAGGCAGTGGGGTAAGGGGAGAGACACATTTATTACTTACTATGAAGTAATCACTAAGAGATTTCTCTGATTTCATTTATATTGAGGATAAATTTTTAAATTAAAACTCAATATATATGTTGAACAGTTACTTTGAAGCACTGATCAAACCTTACTACAAATTTATTAAGCACTTATTACCCTCAGTTTTTATAAGCTAAAATTTATATTGAAAACTTAGTATTTAAAGCAAGTAATATAGCTATTAATAACTTTATTGACCCTTTGTTCATGACATTACTTATTTCACAGAAATATATTTTTCCTAGATATGTCAGCCTTAATCTAACACACCCCGCTTTTGAAGAATTAAGAATACTTTGGATTACCTGTAATAGTATCAATTTTTCAAAACAGTTTGAAAAGTGATTTCTATATATCTGTAAGCATCTAAAACAGAGCTAGGCATATGCCTACATTCAATAGACTAGTCTAGATCATGCTTGTAAAAGTATCAGGAGAGAAAACTGCTGATCAGCAGCACTGCCAGATATTATGTAGACAAATCACCACCATGGCTAATTTGCTAGTCCTCCATGCCCCATAATATGGAATGTGATGAAAGTTTATGAAAAGTTTTATGCTATATAATAAACCATGACATAATCAGAAATATACTAAACCAGTTCAGTCTCCTATTTTCTTAACTCCATGAAATGCTAAGATCATGTTCTAACTTTTGCTTTCCGAGTGTTTGACAAGTTGCAGATTTAAAACTTGATTATATACATATAAATTTTTTCATATTTAATATTGGATATATTATTCAGAATGGGACATGGCTACAATAATAAAACACCCCATCTCAGCTGCTTCACATTGTAAAAGTCTTTTTTAAAACACTTTTTTCACTTTATTGATTTATATGATATATTATTGTATAGAGTCTACAACATGCTGATTTGATACACTTAAATAATTCAGTATGATTGCCATTGTAGCAGTAGCTAGTACTTTTCTCACTTTATATAGTTATTTCTTTTTTGTGGTGGGAATAATTTAGATCGAGTCTCTTAGAAAGTTTGATGTCTATCACATAATAATGTTGTCTATCCTGTATATACTTTTCTTTTTCCAACACATTATATGCCTATCAGAGCTCTGGTAGAGGCTCTGCTACTCATCATCTTCATTCCAAGATTCAGGCTCATGGAGCAGCTGGTGCTTGTAATATTTCCAGTAGCCATGGGAGAGAGAGAGAGCATGGCAAATTGTACACTGGCTCTCAGAGCTTACAACCTGTGTCACATATACCATATCTCTGCTCATGTTTCATTGTTCAAAACCAGTCACATAACCATACCTATTTATAAACAAAGGAGAAATGCCGCACCACCGCTTACTCAAATGGGCCAGAAATATTTGATAAAGAGCTCTAAAACTCATCTTTTGATAAAGACGAAAAAGCCTGCTTCATTCTCTTCCCTGCATGTAAATATACTCACCCTCCCCGAAGGAAACAATCCACGTAGTCACATTCTCAAGCTCAAAATACAGAATCTCTAGATAATACCTGCTGCCTTTTCATCAAAGCCAGTTCAAATCCCTCTTGATCAATATGAAGTAAAAAGCCTACTACGTTACTTTCTATCATGTGGTATGTTCATACTTTGACCCTATAATTTGGTCGTTAAGTTACAGGATGTTAAAGAGGGATTCCACTAGTCCACTAAAGGAATGAATATCTAAAGATATTCTAGAGATAGATATGGTGACATATGGGATTTTGTGTCTCCCCACACACACACTTTATATAGAGAAGGTGATCAGAGCTTCCATCATATGAGGGATATGTGTGTGTGTGTCATGTTAACACCATGCTTAGTTGCTGGTGGTGGTAATCAGAATTTAAAATGTAGGTAAAAGAATGTGACGGGATGCTGAGATGAGATATGGTTGGACTATGCTGGATTAACTGCTGTTAAGTCAATATCACTGTCACCCCCTTTGATGGTCTTCTCTTCATTGCAGAAGAGACTAGCATCACATTCCCCAGAATCCTTCCAGAACTGTTTCCTGTGGAGTTAGAGTCTACCACTGACAGTCACCAATGTGAGCTTTGGAAAACAAAAGGGAAGAACTTATAATTATTTAGTAGAGGCAGTTGCAGCCAGACACATGAGCAGGTATCAGTTGTGAAGTTTGCAGGTACTTCAGGGTGAACTTTTGCAAAGTCTGCACTTCGGTGCTCATGGCAGCTGGCATAGCTGATAAGGCCTGTTGGGAGTCTCTCTAATGTCATTGCAACTGTCTGAGATAAACATAGGGCACTTCTCAGAGGCACCTGAGTTCTGCAATGGCTCCAACACAAGCTCCTGAGATCCACCACTTCCATTCTGCTGGCTAAGCAAGCTAGTGACAGCTTACTGCCTTTCTCTTTTCTGGCATCCCACAACTGTAGATGCCTCTGAATCTACGTATTATCAAAGACAGGTCGACCAGTTCTTGTTTTTCTAAACAAGATAGAAAACTGATACCTGAGTCATACTGAACATCCTGTGGAAGACATTTGACATCAACCACAGACAGCACAGGAGCGGCCTAGAGGAGCTTCCCCACATCAAACGTAAGGAGCAGCAGCTGTGCTTTGCTAAAGCAGCCATGAAAAGATACCTCACGTCCAAGGTAAGAGAAACCCAAGTAAGATGATAGGTGCTGCAAGAGGGCATCAGAAGGCACACAGACTGAAACCACAATCACAGACAAGTAGCCAATCTGATCACATGGACCACAGCCTTGTCTAACTCAATGAAACTAAGCCATGCCATGTGGGCCCACCCAAGACAGATGGGTCATGGTGGAGAGATCTGACAGAATGTGGTCCACTGGAGAAGGGAATGGCAAACCACCTCAGTATTCTTGCCTTAAGAACCCCACGAACAGTATGAAAAGGCAAAAAGATAGGACACTGAAAGATGAACTACCCAGGATGGTAGGTGCCCAATATGCCACTGGAGATCAGTGGAGAAATAACTGCAGAAAGAATGAAAGGATGAAGCCAAAGCAAAAATAATACCCAGTTGTGGATGGGACTGGTGATAGAAGCAAGGTCCAATGCTGTAAAGAGCAATATTGCATAGGAACCTGGAATGTTAGGTCCATGAATCAAGGCAAATTGGAAGTGGTCAAACAGGAGATAGCAAGAATGAACATTGACATTCTAGGAATCAGTAAACTAAGATGGACTGGAATGGGTGAATTTAACTCAGATTACCATTATATCTACTACTGTGGGCAGGAATCCCTTAGAAGAAAAGGAGTAGCCATCATAATCAACAAAAGAGTATGAAATGCAGTACTTGGATGCAATCTCAAAAATGAAAGAATGATCTCTGTTTCCAAGGCAAACCATTCAATATCACGGTAAGCCAAGTCTATGCCCTGACCAGTAATGCTGAAGAAGCTGAAGTTGAATGGTTCTATAAAGACCTACAAGATCTTTTAGAACTAACACCCAAAAAAGATGTCCTTTTCATTATAGGGGACTGGAATGCAAAAGTAGGAAGTCAAGAAACACCTGGAGTAACAGGCAAATTTGGCCTTGGAGTACACAATGAAGCAGGGCAATGGCTAATAGAGTTCTGCCAAGAGAATGCACTGGTCATAGCAAACACCCTCTTCCAAAAACATAAGAGAAGACTCTACACATGGGCATCACCAGATGGTCAACACTGAAATCAGATTGATTATATTCTTTACAGCCAAAGATGGAGAAGCTCTATACAGTCAGAAAAACAAGACTGGGTACTGACTGTGGCTCAGATCATGAACTCCTTATTGCCAAATTCAGACTTGATTTGAAGAAAGTTGGGAAACCACGAGACCATTCAGGTATGACCTAAATCAAATCCATTATGACTATACAGTGGGAGTGAGAAATAGATTTAAGGGCCTAGATCTGATAGACAGAATGCCTGATGAACTATGAACAGAGTTTTGTGACATGTACAGAGACAGGGATCAAGATCTTCCCCAAGAAAAATAAATGCAAAAAAGCAAAATGGCTGTCTGAGGAGGCCTTACAAATAGCTGTGAAAAGAAGAGAAGCCAAAAGCAAAGAAGAGGAAAGAAATACCCATTTGAATGCAGAGTTCCAAAGAATAGCAAGGAGAGATAAGAAAATCTTCCTCAGTGATCAATGCAAAGAAATAGAGGAAAACAATAGAATGGGGAAGACTAGAGATCTCTTCAAAAAATTAGAGATACCAGGGAACATTTCATGCAAAGATGGGCTCAATAAAGGACAGAAATGGAATGGACCTAACAGAAGCAGAAGATATTAAGATGGGGTGGCAGCAATACACAGAAGAACAGGACAAAAATGATCTTCACGACCCAGATAATCATGATGGTGTGATCACTCATCTAGAGCCAGACATCTTGGGATGTGAAGTCAAGTCGGCCTTAGGAAGCCTCACTATGAACAAAACTAGTGGAGGTGTTGGAATTCCAGTTGAGCTATTTCAAATCCTAAAAGTTGATGCTGTGAAAGTGCTGCATTCAATATGTCAGCAAACTTGGAAAACTCAGCAGTGGCCACAGGACTGGAAAAGGTCAGTTTGCATTCAACTCACAAAGAAAGGCAATGCCAGAGAATGCACAAACTACCACACAATTGCATTCATCTCACACGCTAGTAAAGTAATGCTCAAATTCTCCAAACCAGGCTTCAGCAATACATGAACCATGAACTTCCAGATGTTCAAGCTGGTTTTAGAAAAGGCAGAGGAACCAGAGATCAAATTGCCAACATGCACTGAATCATCAAAGAAGCAAGAGATTTTCAGAAAAACCTCTATTTTTGCTTACTGACTATGCCAAAGCCTTTGACTATGTGGATCACAATAAACTGGACAATTCTAAAGAAGATGGGAATACCAGACTACCTGATCTGCCTCTTGCGAAAGCTGTATGCAGGTCAGGAAGCAAAAGTTAGAACTGGACATGAAACAACAGACTGGTTCCAAATAGGAAAAGTAGTACGTAAAGGCTGTATATTGTCACCCTATTTATTTAACTTATATGCAAAGTACATCATGAGAAAGCACAAGCTGGAATCAAGATTGCTGGGAGAAATATCAATAACCTCAGAAATGCATATGACACTACTCTTATGACAGAAAGCAAAGAAGAACTAAAGAGCCGCTTGATGAACGTGAAAGAGGAGAGTGAAAAATTTGGCGTAAAGCTCAACATTCAGAAAACGAAGATCATGGCATCTGGTCCCATCACTTCATGGCAATTAGATGGAGAAATAGTGGAAACTGGCTGATTTTATTTTGCGGGGCTAAAAATCACTGCAGATGGTGATTGCAGCCATGAAATTAAAAGACATTTACCCCTTGGAAGGAAAGTTATGACAAACCTAGATAGCATATTGAAAAGCAGAGACATTACTTCGCCAACAAAGGTCCGTTTAGTCAAGGCTATGGTTTTCCTCTGGTCATGTATGGATGTGAGAGTTGGACTGTGAAGAAGGCTGAGCGATGAAGAATTGATGCTTTTGAACTGTGGCGTTGGAGAAGAGTCTTGAGAGTCCCTTAGACTCCAAGGAGATCCAACCAGTCCATCCCAGGGGGGTATCAGTCCTGGGTGTTCATTGGAAGGACTGATTGTTGAAGCTGAAACGCCTGTACTTTGGCCACCTGATGTGAAGAGCTGACTTATTTGAAAACACCCTGATCCTGGGAAAGATTGAGGGCAGGAGGAGAAGGAATGACAGAGGATGAGATGGTTGGATGGCATCACTGAACTCAATGGACATGGGTTTGGGTAGGCTCCGGCAGTTGGTGATGGATAGGGAGGCCTGGTGTGCTGCAGTTCATGGGTTCGCAGAGTCGGACATGACTGAGCCACTGAACTGAACTGAATAGATTATACTGCATGGTTGTTCAAGAAATATATCTATTTTTAAATATTTAAATATCTAAAGGTAGACTTACAAGCATTATAATAATAATTATACATTTTGTTCATATTGCTATTAATTTTAAGATAAAATTATTAATTGTATTACATTGTCAGGAAAAATATTCTTAAGAAATCAACCTAAAATTTCCCAGTGAATCTCCATAAACTCACAAGAAACAAATGGGTAGATTTATTTTCATTGCTTTTAATTTTAACTCATATGAAATGCAAGCAGAAATAATTTTTTAATTACTTAAATGATAATTTTTTTATTCAAACCAAATAAAGTCTGTTAGTAATGATACAAAATTTCACTTTCAAGCATAGGAATTATAGATGAGAGATATGGAGAGTTTCAAATTACCTATCATCTTTCACAAGTGACATTTCTGAAACTCTAACAAGTAGCTCCCACCCCTAACAGACTATCACATCCCTATTTAGTTTCTTATTTGTCTCTGTCAGTCTAATCCATGGGTTTAGTTCCCAAGTCATCAAAATGAGACTTGGCATTGATCACTGAAATTTATGATACTTTGAAAGATCACACCTGATTAATGGTACAGCCACACTTGATGTATTTTCATAGCCATACTCATTCACAGTCAGTGCTAGTAGCATGTTGAGATTGTGGGAGGACTTTGAGATAAACTGGAGATTGGCATAAATCCTGGCATCTCTGCTTCTGTACAATTTAAAAGCTGCCACATTTCTTAAACGAGTATCAAAGACTTGAAGTTATGTTTCATCCAGTAGATGTTTCACTCTGGCCTAATCCTGCAGTCTAAAAGTTAACTTTTGAAATGTTTTGAAATCATTAGACACCTAAAAGTTTAAAAACTGGCACTCTTTTATAGATTAAGTCTGATTCACCTATCCCACACTTTGGCTCCTTTTCTTCCTCTTAGAGCTCTGTTTTAATAGATTAGCATCCTTGAGACTTAGTTTCCTCATCTGCAAAATAGAGGTCCATCTTTCAGAAGGTTGTTCTAAGAATAAATGAGATAGTCATGTTCTAAGAGTAAATGAGACAGCCCAGTGCTAGGAATTTAGTAGCTATTAATAAATCTTATCTATGAATTTGCTTATTAAGTATCCTATAATATACATACCAAATAAAGAATAAAATGATTCAAGTATAATCAAAGGTCATCAAACCATTTTCTAACTTCCTTGTCTCAATTCCAGATTTTTTTTTAAATCTGCTTAAGAATCCATATTATTTCATGGCTTTCTTATTACATCAGTAAATCGGGAGTTAAGTGATCACATGCACAACTCTCCTGGGTGGTCTTTCTGGCCACCACAACCTAAAGTTGGACTAAACTTTGCTCAGTCTATCACATCTAAGATCACAATCCAGGGTGGTATGCCCCTAGGCAAATGAATGCAAAAACCACAACATCTAATGAGAAGTAAAGTAAAAATCAATTAAGTGAATGTGAACAAAATTCTTGGAAGTGATAGCCACATTCCTTGAAATTCCTTTTTTATCAATATTGGTTCCCACATTTATGTGTCTAGTTGAAGTTTTCCTCCTTTAAACTATTGCTTTCCAGAGTAGTATATAGACCTCCCAAGCATCTTACATGTGGGAAATTTGAGGTCTGTGCTTACCTGTCTTCTCACTGCATTCCATAAAATATGAGCTCACCCTCCACAGCTTTCAGGAGCTTTTGAAGTTCTCTTTATGTATCCTGTCATGCTATTAAATTATTTTTCCATGTTATTTTCCTTAAATAAACTATATTGTTTTGCCTGTAAGACTGCCAAAGCATAAAGGAATGTTTTTAACAAATTTCAAAGATCTTTATTTTCATCAAAAAGAAATAACTTCAAGTCCTTCTAAAGTTTACAAACTTAAAAAACCTGAGGTGGGAACAGCACCTGCTATGATGTCTAACTTCCACACCTGGAATATTTATTTTAAGGCATCCTTTTCCTGTTCATATCAAAGATTTTTTTTCCACAATTAATTTCTGAACCTTGTCACCTGACTTATTTTTCATGAGAGAAAACAGGTTTACCAGACCCTGTGGATAAAAACATCTTACAGTAAAGGGAAACAGATGGTAATTCAAAGTGGCATTTACATGGATACTATGGGCAAGTAAAAGCAAAACATTTCTGATTCATGACTGATCTCAATCAACTTGATGAAGGCGAAAAATGCAAATGACTGGAGATAAAGAGATTTTCTAAACTGAGTGCCAGGACAAGGTTACAATCCTATCCTTCTTCTAAAACGTGTGTGTTAAATGAGTAGTAATTTTTTTTTAACTTATGTAAGTAAAGCAGAAGTGCTGCTTCAGTTTTGTTCTGCCTTTTGTCAGTGATCACAGATCCCATCCCTGAAAACAGAGCCTGCACATATTTAGCACTGTTTAGTAGATAGTTTATTAAACCTGAAACTTTTCCAATAGGAGTTATTATGGGAGACAGAAAATAAAGTATGACTTTAGAGTTCAGACAGACCTGTGTTCTAATTCTATATATTAACTGTGCTGTGCCTGATGTCTACAAACCTCATTTTCTTCACCTTAAAATTTTAAAATGAAATGAAAATAATGATCATTATTTTACAGATTTTTAGAGTTGGGATTTTTAGGACAAAGGAAATAATAAAGGTTATTTTCCTTCTATCAGCCTTTCTTAGCTTCTCACCCTTTCCTTATGCTGATTTGTCTGTTACTTTATCCCCTGACTTCATCATTTAGATGTTTTACAATCGATTGCAGCCATGAAATTAGAAGATAACTGCTTCTTGGCAGGTAAACAATGGCAAAACTACACAGTGTATTAAAAAGCAGAGACATCACTTTGCTGGCAAAGGTCCATATAGTCAAGGCCATGGTCTTTCCAGTAGTCATGTAAGGATGTGAGAGTTGGACTATGAAGATCTCTGAGCACCAAAGAATTGATGCTTTTGAACTGTGGTGTTGGAGAAGACTCTTGAGAGTCCCTTGGACTGCAAGGAGATCAAACCAGTCAACCATGAAAAGGAAATCAACCCTGAATACTCATCGGAAGGACTGATGCTAAAGGTGAAGCTCCAATACTTTCACCAGCTGATGTGAACAGCCAACTCATTGGAAAAGACTTTGATGCTGGGAAACATTGAAAGCAGAAGGAGATGAGGGTGACAAAGGATCAGATGGTTGGATGGCATCACTGATTCAGTGGACATGAACCTGGGCAAACTTCACGATATGGTGAGGAACAGGGAGGCCTGGCATGCTGAGGCCACGAAGAGTCGGATACAACTTGGCAACTGAACAATAATCTTCAAAACAGTCCCCTGAAGTAGGTAACTTTATCTCAATTTTCAAAGGAGGAAATGGAAGTTTACAGAGTTATATCAAATTAGACTCTAATCAGGAAAATAAATACCACTCTTAGTATTTCCAAGAGAGGGAATTTAAACTTGAGAATTATTTACACAGGTTATGGAAAAGCAGAAAAAGCTCTCAGGGGTAGCTGAGAGAACCCAGGAGTTAGACCCACAAAAGAAAGACTCTCCCCCCAGGGTTGGCAGTCAACAGGAAAGACACTGCATCAGGGCCATCCTGTGTAAACTCCCTTTACTCCCTCTTAAGCTGTTAAGAGGGAACTAAAGTCTCAGAATTTGCAGCCACTGCTGAAGGTACTGCTGAATTCAGAATGGATTAGGTACAGTTCCATTTCTGAGTTCAAGTGGCCATTAAGCAGAATATTCAGGATTCATCTCCAGATCCTTCTGACTCCTTTTTATGAAATGAATAAAATTTTACATGTGAAAAATTTTATAAATTATAATTCACAATAGATATTTAAGGTATAAATACAATTTTAGATTAAACATAAATCTTGGAATTTCCTTTAAAAAGAAATCAGAAAGAATCTTTGGAACTTACAGTGAGAACTTTTTCAACACTTCTTGGAGTGAGTCCATCTACTCTAATGGCTTTAAGTGAAAACCAGGCCTTTACTAAAGGTTTTTTGGATTAAAGTGAGTCTAATGAGTTTTTGCTATAGTTTTCATTATGTTATCTTCTCAACCGATGAATTTGACCATGAACTTTCATTTTGAAACACAAAATCAGAAGACTAGAGGAGATACAAAGTAAGATAGCAGGCTGAGTAGATCTTTGTTGTTTAGTCTTATTATCTGTGGCTGAATTAAAGTTTTGAAAAAAAAAAAAAAGTATAAGTGTTTGAAGTGATGGACAGTAAGACTGAACTCCTGAAATGTAGTTCACAACTACCTCCATTCCTAAACTAAAATCCTGGGATAATAAATAAAAGGATTTGCAATGAAACATTGTCAATCCAGTGTGTATCAATTATTCATATATCTCAATTGGCAATGATAACAGCAAATGTGTTCAATGAGTAGTCTTTATTCCTGCAAAGTAGGAAATGCATAATGGATAGAAAAATAAAGAACTCACTTTTCAATGTTCAAAACTATGCAGCATTAGAATGTTTATATGTAAACTTTTTCAAGTATTTGTTGAAATTGCTGACCAAAATATCCCAAACTGCAGTTGAACTTCTGCCAGCAATAAAGGGCTGTGCTTCAACTCCGTTTCACAGTTTTTGGGTTTCATAGCCTTTAGGCAAGCACAATTCATACTCGTTACTATGCTTGGAAAGATCCATTTCAAGAACAGTTATACAAACAGAGAAGCTAGTACACATTGTCCTAAAATGGTACTGCGTTTAACAACAAAAAAAGACTCTGATTTTTTAAAGTACTATATCATACACCATTTGGCATTTGCATATGAGAAATTTCAAAGTATTGTATCTATAAGATTTGAAACCCTGTGTTAATATTTTCAAGCATCTGATGTTTAACTAACTTCTCACATTTTTCCAACTAATCTGTGAATAAGAAAGAATATTTTTTCTATATACTTTGTAAATGATGAAAGCAACTGGATTTTGTATGGAAGGTAAGCAGCTGTTTGAGCTATGAATAAAAAATAGATAAAACTAGAAAAAATAAATGGTCCCTTTTACTTATAAATGTAATGGACCAAGAGTTATAATCATGTGAAGTATGATATCAAAATCTCAATGAAGTAATTTCTCTCCATTGGAAATAATGAGAGATGTGTATAAGAGACAGGATCAGATGGTTGGATGGCATCACCAACGCAATAGACATGATACAACTTGACTAAAATATTATTGTTGACATTAAGAAATTCTAGATCTAGATATATAGATAGTTCACCTTGAAAGAATAAAGATTAAAAGACAAAATTGATAGAAAAATCCCTGTATTCAGAACATTACAGAGAAGAAAAAAACACAATTGGATTAGGCATAACATACAGTAGGGCCTATAAAATACCAAATAAGATAAAATTAACTTCTTCCTTGTCAAGGAAGATGATACCAAAAAGCAAAGAAAATACAAAAGAATATAATTATTGCAATGCAAATCAACAAGTCCATTACCAGTAACACTGTTTCATCATATAATTTTGCAGGTAAAAGCCAACATGGGTTTTCAAGTGATGGGAAAAAAATCACTGTAAGTAAAACTTCAATTGTAAAAGAGTGTTGGGTGAAGATGATTTTATTCCATGAAACTGTTTTCACTAGTGCTTGCCCTTATACTTATTTTAAGATTGGCATCTCCTTCCCCTCCCATTTGTGTGGCCAATGTGAGTCTTATCCAGTAATTCAAGGTCACCTCTAGTACACAATTCCTTCCCCAGTCTGGGGCATGTCACCATCTTCTCTCTAATTGCAGGTGTAGTGTGCTCTTATTCTACTTACTGTATGTCTTTCCACCTATACAGTAAATCCATGTAAAGCAGGAACCATTTTGAAAAACTCAGTATATAATATAAGACATGGCACATGAATGTTTACTAATTAACCATGTCAATACTCTGTTTATAGAAGAAGAGACTGATAAAGAATGAAATTTTCTAACTTGCCAGACTCTGTTATACAAATTTTAGTTGATAAGTTTTGTTGCATTTCAGACTAAATTTTAAAATACTGGCTGTTCATGTTAGGAAAAACCCAGCCTCTAGATTTTTTTAAATAAGAAAACCAAAGTCTAAAGTTATTATCTCTTTCAGTTGTTAGATTTAATATAACTGAGTAGACATCAAGTTTTAATGAAAAATTATATTCTAAGTATGGTTTAAAAACTGAATATATCATAATGCTAGAATAAATCCCCTAAAAATGAAAAGAAAAGCAAAAGGAGACTGCATTGAAAGAAAAATATTTTAATCCTTTACCTTTTATAATGATTATTTACTTCTCAAGTTTGAAATTCTAACTTTAAATCTACAGACTTCTCAGTATCTGAGAGCGCCTGATGAATTAATTGTTTTCTTGAAGAATGTTCTTTTGACTACTGAGGATAATAATGCTTAGTTTGTTCAATTCCTTATGACTCCATCATCAGTAATGCATCATCACAATGTCACCTTGCCTGTCAGGCTCAACGAAGGAGGGATGAGCATAGGCACTTAACTGCTTTCTCTCTTGCTGAAACTGGCAGCTATTATTAAGAGTTAGTACACATGGGCACAATAAGCCAGAGGAGATGTCTTAGCTTCAGCATATAGGCCGAACCTGAAAAAAGTAACTTTGATCTTCAATTCTGCCAACCTGACATCCTTCACAGGCATAACGTTCCCTAAAAATTTCAAAACAAAACCCTCCCATCTGGGATTACTGTCATATAATTTCTATATCTTGCTGGCTTCAAAAGACTGAATCTTTTAACATGCTATTTCAGTCATTTTAAAAATAAGAGGATAGAGACTTGGGATGATTGCCCCACATAGAAACTCAGCTGGACAATGATAAAGCATCTGAATTTTAATAAGAAAGTATCCACGTTTTGCAGAACCACAAAATATCCATTCAGAATATAAGAAAAAGAGAACATTTCCCGTAAGATGTCTCTATAAACTAGCTATTTAGCTAATTAAAGCCTGATGAGAACTAGATAGTTTTAACATAGATTTTGGTTAAGGTTTTACTTGAAGCTTAGAGTTTGTACCCCTAATTCTTACTGTGTCATAAGTGTACTTGCTCAATGGATTAAAAAGTATACAGAGTTTGGGGAAAAAATATGACCATCACATCCAAAAACTCAGAATATATGTCTTAGTAATAACAGAAATTAGCCACGCCTTCACATTTATATACTATATGTCTATGTAGATAAATACCATTAATCAATATGTAACTATAATAATTTCATGACTGATCCCTGTTAGGCAATCATGTAAATGAAATGGTTCACTTAACAAGAAGAAAAGATGTGGAAGAGAATTGAGGGGAAAAGAACACTGGAAAGATACCAGGGCAAATAGCCTGAAGATCATGGTTCCAGTCCCAGCTTGATGAGTAACTGATTGACTTTAGATTTTAGTTAAGACACTTAACCTTCTGGATCTATCTCCTCATGATAAAATAAAGATGATTACTATAGTCTAGATTTAATATACTTTGACTTGGTGCTAATGAGAAATGTGAGAAAGGTATTTCTCTCTTTATTCCAAAAATCAGTGAACACTAAAGTGGGCAGAAGTGCTCTAGAGTTAATATACTTGTCTAAATATAAACTATGAACCTGTCACTTCCTCACTGGGTAAGTTGCTAACTTAGAACTCTACATATCAGCCAAATAGGAATAAGAATTTCAGCTTCCCAGGGTTGTTTTCTAAGTATAAATGAGAGAATGCACATAAAAAAGCATAGTATGGTGACTAAGTAATAGGAATACTTCAATGAGTCTTAGCAACTACTTATAGTAATAGCAATGGTAGATGAAGACAGTACTAGCAGCAGAACCCCAAAGTTAAGTCACATTAAGCAGAGAGAATGCCTTTTAGGTTAACAAAACTTAGTCACAATCTGATGGAAGATAGGAACATAATTCAAAAGAGTAGATGTTATCTCAAAGCAAGATTATTCAGCAACAGGAGCACATCTAGATATGGAGCAGCCACTGAGAAAACATGGGCACTGACTAGGTAAGCACTTTCAATGTGGGAAAGTTGTAACTGACACATGTTGAGTGTAGGTCCATCAGACAAGTATGTTTCTATCAAAGGAATTTTGACATACTGAGTTATGAGGTCCTGATGACATTAAAACTCAAAAAAATTGTTAAAACCATACTTCTTGTTGTGATTCCAAAATATTCAAACAAGTGTCTGATAATTTTTCTTTTCAGGTATTTATCTATATAGAGAAAATGTAACAATCAGGCTAACAAAAGAATTCTTTTTTTCCTTCTGTTTGACACATAACTTATTGTGAATCAACAAGCTAATATTCTGGACTTCTACTTCAGTTTCTGTGACTATGACACAGCAAGAGACTGCACCTGAGTTCAATCAAGACTTCACCATCAAAATGTAGAACCAGTTTACATCATAAAGCCAAACTGGCCTGTATTAAATTCATTTAAGTACTGCTTTGAAAATATTTTACCACTTTCTTTTGACACCCAAACCTCTTTAAGTGTCATTTTTTCCTTTAAGTATCATTTTCAATCATATAATCCATTAGCCTATGAACTGAAGTATAGGCTTCTACCTCATTTCAAACACTTAAAAATGCTGAATAAAATATTAACAATTAAACAAAAGAAAAAAAATCATAACTGACCTTGATAGAAAAAATATGATTCTAAGTCAGAAGAGCAAAGCACATAAGACAAGAGATTTAAAATATGGGGGAAATGCAATATTAAAATAAGCCCAACATAAGGAGCAGGACGTTATTACATAGGCAGGGGAAAAGGACATGGTTTTGATACCAGAAAAGCCATAGAGTTGGAACTCGAGTACCTAAATGAGAAATGGACCCTAGGAAATCCTCTCTTAATGAAAACAGAATTATAGAAATTATATCCTCAGGTCTAGAAAAGTCCTAAGTCTGTGTGTCTGACTATGATTCCATACATATTTATAAGTTCTCATAGATATATTATACATATTTATGTATGGTTATACATAAAGAGATTACAAATACAGTTATTAAGACTAAGAGCTTGTTTGCTACTGCTGCTGCTGCTAAGTCACTTCAGTAGTGTCCAACTCTGTGCGACCCCATAGACGGCAGCCCACCAGGCTCCGCCGTCCCTGGGATTCTCCAGGCAAGAACACTGGAGTGGGTTGCCATTTCCTTCTCCAATGCAAGAAAGGGAAAAGTGAAAGGGAAGTCGCTCAGTCGTGTCCGACTCCTCGCGACCCCATGGACTGCAGCCCATCAGGCTCCTCTGTCCATGGGAGTTTCCAGGCAAGAGTACTGGAGTGGGGTGCCATTGCCTTCTCCAAGAGCTTGTTTAAATAACATCAAATAAATTTTCATTCAAGAAGAATATGTAAACTGGAAAATAGATAAAACTATATTATCTAGGAAGCAAAAGAGAAATAATTTGTAGACAATATAAAATAACAATTGAGCAGGCTTAAATGAGAGGATCCAATTTATATTGCATAAAAGTTTCAAGAGAACAGAATATAGTTAATTGGAGATAAACATATTTCAAGAAATTCTGAATTCAGATGCTTATATCTTTCCTTTTCTCCTTTCCTTTTTACTTCTCTTCTTTTCACAGCTATTTGTTAAGGCCTCCGCAGGCAGCCATTTTGCTTTTTTGCATTTCTTTTCCATGGGGATGGTCTTGATTCCTCTCTCCTGTACAATGTCACGAACATCCGTCCATAGTTCATCAGGCACTCTGTCTATCAGATCTAGTCCCTTAAATCTATTTCTCACTTCCACTGCATAATCATAAGGGATTTGACTTAAGTCATACCTGAATGGTCTAGTGATTTTCCCTACTTTTTTCAATTTAAGTCTGAATTTGCCAATAAGGAGTTCATGATCTGAGCCACAGTCAACTCCTGGTCTTGTTTTTGCTGACTGTATAGAGCGTCTCCATCTTTGGCTGCAAAGAATATAATCAATCTGATTTCGGCGTTGACCATCTAGTGATGTGTAGAGTCTTCTCTTGTGTTGTTGGAAGAGGGTGTTTGCTATGACCAGTGCGTTCTCTCGGCAAAACTCTATTAGTTTTTGCTCTGCTTCATTCCGTACTCCAAGGCCAAATTTGCTGGTTACTCCAGGTGTTTCTTGACTTCCTACTTTTGCATTCCAGACCCCGACAGTGAAAACGACATCTTTTTTCGGTGTTAGTTCTAAAAAGGTCTTGTAGATCTTCATAGAATCGTACAACTGCAGCTTCTTCAGCGTTACTGGTTGGGGCATAGGCTTGGATTACTGCGATATTGAATGGTTTGCCTTGGAAACGAACAGAGATCATTTTATCATTCTTGAGATTGCATCCAAGTACTGCATTTCGGACTCTTTTGTTGACCATGATGGCTACTCCATTTCTTCTAAGGGTTTCCTGCCCACAGTAGTAGATACAATGGTCATCTAAGTTAAATTCACCCATTTCAGTACATTTTAGTTTGCTGATTCCTAGAATGTCAAATTATATAGATATAGATAAAACAGCCACATATAGACATAGATGAAACAAAACAACAGTGAGTTTTAATGAAATCATGCTATTGTTATTCAGTTCAGTTCACTTCAGTCACTCAGTCGTGTCCGACTCTTTGCGACCCCATGAACTGCAGCACGCCAGGCCTCCCTGTTCACCACCATCTCTCAAAGTTCACTCAGACTCACATCCATCGAGTCAGTGATGCCATCCAGCCATCTCATCGTTGGTCATCTCCTTCTCCTCCTGCCCCCAATCCCTCCCAGCATCAGAATCTTTTCCAATGAGTCAACTCTTCGCATGAGGCAGCCAAAGTACTGGAGTTTCAGCTTTACCTTCATTCCTTCCAAAGAAATCCCAGGGCAGATCTCCTTCAGAATGGACTGGTTGGATCTCCTTGCAGTCCAAGGGACTCTCAAGAGTCTTCTCCAACATCACAGTTCAAAAGCATCAATTCTTCGGCACTCAGCCTTCTTCACAGTCCAACTCTCACATCCATACATGACCACAGGAAAAACCATAGCCTTGACTAGATGGACCTTAGTCGGCAAAGTAATGTCTCTGCTTTTGAAAATGCTATCTAGGTTGGACCTAACTTTTCTTCCAAGGAGTAAGCATCTTCTAATTTCATGGCTGCATAAGTTGGTTTAATATTAAATACGAATACAATGGTATATTTAAGGATGTACATTATAATCTCTAAAAGGAATAGTCAGTTCAGTTCAGTTCAGTCGCTCAGTTGTGTCTGAGTCTTTGCAACCTCATGGACTGCAGCACATCACGCTTTCCTGTCCATCACCAATTCCCAAAGCTTACTCAAACTCATTATATAATGATATAAACATTATAATAACTGTAAATGTACTACCTACTCTAATAAAATGGTATAGAATTGAACCTGTAGGATGTAACCCACTTAAGAGAAAAACAGGAGATAAAAATGATGTTGAAAAAGGGACTGAGAAAAGAGGACTAGCAAGATAGTAGTTGTGAGGGCCATGAAGGCATATTAAGTATACATTTCCAAGGAAAAGCTTGTTATCAACTGTAAAATGCTTCAGATCAGTCAATCAGATAGAGACTGAGATATTACCAGTAGGTTTATTTAACTGAAGGGTTACTGGGAACTTTAACAAGAGCTATCTGGGTGGAATGATGTGAATGGAAGTCTGATTGTAATTGTTCCAAGAGGCAATCCCGTAAGAAGAACTGGGAAAATGTGTATGGGTCACATTTTAAAGCATTTTGCTCTAGAGAAATATGAAGAAAGAACACTTGACTTCCATAAAATAAAATATTAAAGTAACAGAAATTAGCTGGAGGAAGTTGACAAAAAAAATTCCTTATCTCTGTCTCAAGCTCAGATTTCTTTTTAAAATGAGAGACATATCGCAGTGCTTAAGTGTACATCAGTGGTTGAAGGAGAAATACTGAGAATAAAATTCCCATTTTATCTGCATTCTTATATTTTGATGTCTATTTGTGTCACTGCTAAATTATTTTTTTCTCTTTTTCATTCTTTTTTCTTACTTTTTAAAATATTTTTTCTTCCCTTTACAAAAATAATTTTCATTATAATTGCATCTATACTACAAACTTTATTTTATACTTTTTGTTCAGAATGTTAAACTGAATTCAATGGAAGTCCTCAAAGCAAAATTTTAGTTAACAAATAAGAATAACAATATGTACAACAAACATTTTTGAATAGAAACATTTCAAAATTTAAGTCAAACAAATTTACTAAAAGTAACAGAATATATCAAAAGCTCATGGTCTATTCTGCCAAAATTACAGTCTAAATATACACAAGAATATATATATGTACATTATTTTTTAATTATTTAAAATTGGGTGTTATTTAAATGCAAGTTTTGGAGAAAAATAACATCATGGGTACTTTAAAGTACCACTGATCATTTTTACATGATATAATTTGCTATTTATGTATCCTTGGTTCCATTTCTCTAAAAACTACTTATGCTCAAATACAAACTTGATGTGTTCTATATGCCATCCCAGCTGCTCCTGCCAATATGAGGTTTGTGGCCTCAGAGGTAAGAAGGAGCAGGTCAATGTGGGTGTCAATGTTTTTCAATTAGCTAAGCTGTTCAACTGAACTTACCTCCCTAGGATTCAGCTATTTACACTCATACAAATTGGGTAAGAGGAGCTTTTCTGAATTTATTCACTGCCAGAATTAAAGTAAAAATAAAACCAAAGGACATTTTTTAAAAAGTCTTAAGACTTTGCCCTCTACTTCAACTTGTCAGCCCCCTAATCTCATGAGTCTAATTTAAAGATTAAAAATATTGTCTAGCGTGTGTGCTTCTCTCACACGACTACCCTCTGCTTGAAAGTTCTATAGCACAGGTTATTTATCACACAATTGATGGGATTTGATTCCCTTTGCTCTTCTTCTGCTAAGGATTACAAACAGCTAAACAGTTTTTCTGCTGACAAAAGTTTATTTTTAACCCAGCTAGTTTCTTAAAGGAAATGACTTCTTGGGAAAGTTTATATTCTAAAGCCTATTTGGACCTACACTCCAAAACAAAGCAATAATGTTTAAATAGACAAAATGTGCAGTTTCCCTATAATAACATTTAACTAGACTGCTTTGCAATCTATTCCTCTATCACTGATGAATTTCTTATCTATAAAAAGTCTCCCACTGTGAAAAATTTGCTAGAGAACACCCAATAATCATGTAAATGATTGCCATCTAAGAAAACAGCTGGTTTTCTCCTAGCTGTGAAAATGATTGGGGAAGTGCACTGAGTTAGGTGCTTTACTTATAAGACATAAACTGAGATCTGCATTTGAGTTCATCTATAACTCTGGCTTGCATATCTCTAACTATAAATGCAAGAAGAAGGCATCAGGTGGTTCGGATGTAACACAGAAAAATACCACTGTATGACTATTCATGAACAGTGAGAGAAATACTATCGTAATTGACACGGGATCATTAGTGGTCTGGTTGAGTGGACATTTTGCACAGCAGTAACAGTGAAATGTCTACAACTTTCATCATCTGTATGGCAACATTTTCCAATGAGGTTGTGCTTTTTCTAATCATTTGAAAAGTGTTACATTTGTTTTCTTGATTATTTTTACTTATGTATGAAGGTTATAGCATCCATTCAAAATTGAATTACAGTTGTTCGAATCAGCCATTTACAATATTTTCCAATAGTGGATGAAGGAGTAGTAGCTTTTTAGATTTTAAAATCCAAAGAATTCCTCCTAATATGCCACAAAGACAGACTACTGTCTTCACACAAGTAGCACTTTATATTTCCTTGTATCTGTCTAAGCCAAATCAGGCCCAGGAGAAATTTCTTCTACAATTCTGTCTCCACTGCTTTATCAACAGTTAGGTTATGTCTCTGCACTCCAGGGTCAGTAGTTTTGTTAATGCTGTCTGAAATTGACCATTTACTTTGATGGTGAATTTTATTTAATATTGACTATTATCTAAAATATGTTTGTTTTTTTTTTTTTTTAGGGGCTTTTCTCTCCCCTCAATCATAGCAGATCTAGGACTTTATTTTCATTGTTGATTTTGTGTAAAAGTTCCTAGCAAGAGAGAATGATTCTTCTGTGGCTCTGCTATATTTACTCAGCAAGTTAGGGCATTTTTGAAATTGAAACTTTAGGAAGACATAAAATGATGAATTAAATATGATTGACTTATAAAATTGGCTTGTAAATCTATTATAGGAAAATTACATTTTTATGTAATCTATCAATATGAGAATAATTGCACAGATATGGACAATCGCATTGTATTGGGGTTATAGTATGCACTTCCAGCATTTTCTTAATAATAAAATAATCTGCTTTGTTGAAACTCTATTTTTCTGTTTCTACTGATCAGAATTATGATGGTATTCTATGCTAATATTATTTTCTTGCTACAGGGATTTTATTTGTAGTGAAGTTTTTTAAAGTTTTTCCATTACTCTGCCAAAATATTTCCACCTATATTTATTTATTTTACTGGATGTAGTTTCATTTTCCAAAATGGAATGAACCACAATTTAGAGTTGGCAAAAATGGAATTTGAATTTCATATCTTTCACTTTATGCTTAAGTCAGTTACAAAAGACACTCAGTTATTTGCAGCTTGATGAGAAAAATATGGAATTCTTAGAGTTATTTGTTGTTCAGTCACTAAGTTGTATTTGACTCTTTGTGATCTATGGACTGCAGTGTGCCAGGCTTCCCTGTCCTTCACTCTCTTTGGGAGTTTACTCAAGCTCATGTCCATTGAGTTGGTGATGCCATCCAACCATCTCGTCCTGCATCACCCCTTCTCTTCCCTCAATCTTTCCCAGCATCAGGGGCTTTTCCAGTGAGTCAGCTCTTCATGTCAGATGGCGGAAGTTTTGGAGCTTCAGCTTCAGCATCAGTCCTTCCAGTGAATATTCAGGGTTGATTTCTTTTAGGACTGACTGGTTTGATCTCCCTGCTATCCAACAGACTCACAAGATGTAGAATTTTTATATAGACAAAACACATCATGGGATTTAGTGCCAATTTTTGGGATATCAGGTATCTTTAATTGCTATTTTTATCATTAGTATAAATTATTGTTTCAATCATAACCTTAAGCAAAATGCCAATATACAAAACAGATAAAACAGGTTGTAAAGGCTGATGTGATAGCCAAGAGTTATGTTGCCCAATTTTGCTCAACCTACAGCATTCTGAGGAACCTCTATAGAGTCCTAGAAATCCTTGAATAGCTTCTGTAATTTATCAGTAGCTTTAATGGAAGAGGAATTTAATAAACTTTGTAAAAAGTTGAAGTAGTTTAAAATGCATTAAACTTGTACAGAAGTCTTTCACTGTTTCTTAGAAAAGACCTTGAGAATAAATAAATAGAATATTTCAACTGTTCTTCTGAAGGGGTCTACATTTTATATAAATTTACACATCTCAGTATAATATGTAAAGATTTCAGAATACTGTTTGAAATGTATATTTGCAAGGATATCATAATCAGATGAAACAACTGTCTAGTGATTTAATTATCTCAAAAAAATTCATAAAAATAAGCCTCCAAAATTATAAACTATCTTCCTAAATATTAGTATGATTTTCTACTTGTTATCTTGATAAACTTCCTCTTCTTGGGGAAAATTATATCAAATATTGCTTTTATTTAAAAAATATACATTGTATATTTCTGAGCAATCTTTGCTCAATGGGCATTTACATTCATATAAACTTATACTGAGCAGAATTAAAATTTCCCTCATAAATATAATCAAAGCAAAGGAATAAGTCTAATACACTGTAACTATGAAATCATTTCAGATTTCAAAGTAAAATGACCATATTAAATAAAAAATACATTGAGATAGCATGTTTTTGGTTTTCAAGCCATTTTTAGAAAATACAAACTTCTAAGTCAAATAGATGATTTTACCAAAATTCTGGTTTCCAATTTTTTACTTCCTCTGTCCCTGTGATCTCATCTTTCTTGCTAACTGATTAGCATGGCATGACATGTGACCTCATCATTACAGTGTTAAGCGCCAATACTCTGTATTTTAAATTTTGATTTCCTAACCATCATGTCCTTGTCTTTTATCTCACTGCCTCTCACATGTTGTTTTAAGAAACTTCAGAAGCTTCCATTGTTTTAGCACCCTTTCATTATTATTTTGTTCATGTCCTCACATACAACTTAATGTAGATTAAGTTCTGTATTTAATCATTAAATTTATTTGCCTACACATATATTCAGTTGTGGGGTTTCCCCAGCGACTCAGTAGTAAAGAATCTGCCTATAATGCAGGAGATGTGGGTTAGATTGCTGGGTCAGAAAATTTCTCTGGAGGAGGGCATGGCAACCCACTCCAGGATTCTTGCCTGGAGAATTCCATGGACAGAAGAGCCTGGAAGGCTACAGTCCATTGGGTTGCAAGGAGTCGAACGTAACTGAAGTAAATCTCTTCAGATTTAGTTATAGCACAGAGATTTAGTTATCTAACCAGTCTCTCACTTTATCTTATTCACTAGGCTAAACAATAAACCAGGTTACATCCACTTTTCTTGCTTCCATACTGGAATAATTAAATATGGTTAGAAAAAATATGCTCACACTGTCACACATGTGCCTGTACACACATGCACAGTTCAACTTACTTCAAATTCTTGATGGTAAAATCGTATAGTCCTAGCATTCTTATAATATTTTCCCAATAAGTTAATCTCCATCTCTCCTAACATCATACTTTTAGCTTTTCTCTTATTAAATAATCAATATTTTCCCCTTTCCTAACTTTAATCTGATTTAATCATGATTCAGATTTCATGTGGAATATAAAAGCAATCAATATAAAAATTTGAAAGCTCTCACCCAACAACAATCCACTCTCATACTTGTACCTGTATCTACGCACTGTCACTCCCCAGACACAATGGATGATTTACCCATGTTGCTATCAATGGCCAAACTGTTCTTCTGTACTACTTCCATTTCCTCTCATCTGTTAAAGGACATTGCTATAATAATGTTTTTTCTCTCTAGTGAAAAATGTATATGTCCATTTTCCCCTTTCTACTGTGGTTTCTTCCAACATCAGTAGCTGGAGGGAGATATGAGATCAACAGAGATAGCTTACATAAATTTTGCATTTGAAATATGGCATAAATACAGATGAGTACACAAATCCTAAGTGTGTAAATTGATGGTTTTTCAAAAAGTGAACACTGTGATATAACCAGTATTGAGTTCAGGAGAAAGAACAGTATCAGCACCTCAGAAGTCCTACTTGTGCCCCCTGCCAGTCTCAGCCACTATTTTGAATCCTCACACTTTTCAACATATTGTGAGAAAAGCTAGTTTTGGAAGTCTGAGAACAGTGTCCATTAGATCTGTGAAATAAGACAATTAATTTAATGTTTATGTACAGCAATTCCTCTTCTGTAAAATGATAATAAGAAATATTTTTATTTTATTTAATTGCTAACTAAGCATTTATTTCACAGCAAGTACTCTGTTTAGTGAGGGTGTGGTACTATAGTTACAAAATAATTATTATAAACAATGATTATATAAGCTAAACATGTGAGAGAGGAGTTCAAATTCTAAAACAAAATGAATATGGTAGCTACTTTTTCCTATTTTTATTTGGAAGTTGAATTATTTTCCTTCCTTAAAGAGAACATTTATGAAATAATACTGAAACTTGAAGCTAAGGTATGATGGTAACATTATTAATTTCATATATACTGGAAAAAATGAATGTCTTTTCAAATTTCAGAGATATGAATTGAGAAATCACTAAAAAAAAAAAAAGAAAAAGAAAATTCCATACAAGTAGAATTTGAAAGGAAGGAACAAATTAATAATCCAACAAAAGGTAAAAAGGTGGGAAAAAAATCAAGAAAAGCATGTAGTCAAAAGAAAGCACAAAGTAACAGAAGTCAGTCTATATATAGCAGCAATTATGGCAAATCTGTATCAAGTTCATCCCAAAGACTGAAAGACAAATTCTCAAATTAACAAGAACAACAGAAATTCAATTATAATCTGACCATAAGACTATTCAAGATAGACTAGTGATACAGTAATTCTATAATCTCAGTGGCTTAAAGAAATAAATTGCTATTTCTCTTATGAGTTTTAAATATAGTAGTTATCTATTCTCTATCTATAAGATACAACCACCACACCAGAGATCAGTATAGCCCATTGGCCATGCCAGGTCAACTGAAATGAGGCTGGAAAAAATAGAGATGATATTCATTACTTTTTGAACACTCTCCCTTTCATTTCATTGTATAGGAAGCAGTGACCAAAACCATCCCAAAGAAAAAGAAACACAAGAAGACAAAGTGGTTGTCTGAGGAAGCCTTATAAATAGCTGAGAGAAGAAGAGAAGTGAAAGGCAAGAGAGAAAGAGAAAAATATAACCAACTGAATGTAGAGTTTCACAGAAGAGTAAGGAGAGATAAAAGGATCTTCTTAAATGAACAATGAATAGAAATAGAGCAAAACAATAGAATGAGAAAGACTAGGGATCTTTTCAAGAAAATCAGAACTATCAAGGGAATATTTCATGCAAGGATGGGAAAATAAAGGTCAGAAATGGTATGGACCTAACAGAAGCAGAACAGATTAAGAAGAGGTGGTGATAATACACAGAAGAACTACACAAAAAAGGTTTTAATGATCCAGATAACCACAGGGGTGTGGTCACTAACCTAGAGCCTGACATCCTGGAGTGTGAAGTCAAGTGGGCCTTAGGAATCATTACTATGAACAAAGCTAGTGGAGGTGATGGAATTCCAGCTGAGGTATTTCAATTCCTAAAAGATGATGCTGTTAAAGTGCTGCACTAACTATATCAGCAAGTTTGGAAAACTCGGCAAACTCAGTCACAGGACTGGAAAAAGTCAGTTTCCAGTCCAATCACAAAGAAAGGAAATGCCGAAGAATGTTAAAACTATCATACAATAGCACTCATTTCACATGTTAGCAAGGTTATGCTCAAAATCCTTGAAGCTAGACTTCAGCAGAACATGAAGAACTTGTAGATTTACAAGCTAGGTTTCAAAATGGCAGAGGAACCAAAGATCAAATTGCAAACATTTGCTGGATCATGGAAAAAGCAAGAAAGTTCCAGAAAAGAATTAACTTCTGTTTCATTGATTATACTAAACCCTTTGACTGTGTGGATCACAACAAACTGGAAAATTCTTAAAGAGATCAGAATACCAGACCACTTTACCTGTATGCTGAAAAACCTGTGTGCAGGTCAAGAAGCAACACTTATAACCAGACATGGAACAACGGACTGGTTCAAAATTGGGACAGGAATATGTCAATGCTGTATATTGTCACCCTGCTTATTTAACTTCTATGCAGAGTACATCATGCAAAATGCCAGGGTAGATGAATCACAAGCTGGAATCAATATTGCTAGGATAAACATCAACAATCTCAGATGTACAGATGATACCAATCTAATGGCAAAAAGTGAAGAACAATTAAAGAGCCTCTTGATGAGGGTGAAAGAGGAGAGTGAAAAAGCTGGCTTGAAACTTAACATTCAAAAATGAAGATCATGGCATCCAGTCCCATGACTTCATGGGAAACAGATGAAGAAAAAGGAAACAGTGACAGATTTCATTTTCTTGGTCTCCAAAATCACTGTGGATGTTGACTATAGCCATGAAATTCAAAGACACTTGTTCCTTGGAAGAAAAGTTTTGACAAGCCTAGACAGTGTATTAAAAAGCAGAAATACTCTGTTGACAAAGGTCTGTATATAGTTAAAGAATATGGTTTTCTAGTAGTTATGTATGGATATGAGAGATGGATCATAAAGAAGGCTGATGCCCAAAGAATTATTGCTTTCCAAATATGGTGCTGGAGAAGAGTCTTGAGAGTCTCCTGGACTGCAAGGATATCAAACCAGTCAATACTAAAGGAAACCAACCCTAAATATTCATTGGAAGGATTGTTGCTGAAGTCCCAAGACTTTGGCCATCTGATGCACAGTCAACTCATTGGAAAAGACCCTGATGCTGAGAAAGATTGAAGCAAAAGGAGAAGGGGTGACAGAGGATGAGATGATTAGATAGCATCACCAACTCAATGGACATGAATTTGAGCAAACTGGGAGGTAGTGGAGGACAAAGGAGTCTGGCATGCTGCAGTCCAAGGGGTCACAAAGAGAGTCGGACACAACTAGTAACTGAAAAACTACAACATCCCTCTCATATACATTTACATGTATCAACAACTCAGTAATATTGTAAGAGAGGGATAGAAAAACACACAACTGGCAAATATTAACCAAGAGAAAAGAAATATACTCATCTAATAACTATGAAATTCACTTTCAGTTAGAAGAAATCATTCTCAGATAAAAGCAACAATTCACTAGGAAGATATAATAAACCTTTGCATGTATTTAACAAGATAGTCTCAAAAATATAGATAACATAGAAATGTATGAAAAACTCAGTAAATCCAGTAACAGATTACATACATCTCTCTCAGATAAGTATTAGTAAGTATATACACCTAAAATATCCTCAGATATGCATATTTTATGTATAGTAAAAAGGTTTTATTTGAAAGACAAAACATACAGTACAAATGACACAATAAAAAATATGATCTAATAGATGTGAATTTGTACATCAGACCATATTTATAGACTGTACACTTTTCCCAAACATACATAAAAGTTACAAAAATTGCCTATGTTCAATCTCGTGAAACAAGCCTAAGCAAACTCAAACCAAATTCCTGATCGGACCAAATTCTCTTACCAAAACACCATGAATTAGAAGTACATGTACAAATACATTTGAACATTTAAATAATATTTGTAAATATTTCTTTGGTCAAATCACAATGGAAATCAGAAAATAGAATTGAACAATAATTACATTACAATGAATCAAAACTTGTTGGATATAGTTAGCCTAGAATTTCAAGTTTTCAAGAGATATATTTATGATCTAATTACTGGATTAAGAATATGAACACGAAAATGTGAAGAGAGCAAGCCCAAAGAAAGTAGAAGAATGTAAAGAATTAGTAGAAAATATCAGCAAAACTTAGAGACGGATATAGCAACCCACTCCAGGACAGAGGAGCCTGGTGGGTTACAGTCCATGGGGACGCAAAGAATCAGACACAACTGAGCAGGCACCCATCAGTAAAACCAAGAGAAGTCTTTGAAAAAAACACAAGTAACAGATTGATTTAGAAAGGAGGCAGTTCCAGATGGCAGTGGAAGAAGATCTGAACTTTCCTTGTCCCACAGACACAAATCTATTGTGTCTACACAACAGATTACATTTGGGACAATTGCATCTTAAAATGGCTGAAAACTAGCTGAACAATTTCCTCATCACAGAGGATAAAGGTGCCACATCCAGATAGTTAAGAGAAAAAGAAATGTGATCTCACTCAAAACCCCACCCCCAACCTATAATCGAAAAGGATCTCATGATGATGGAGCTTCTCCCTGAGGAGTAAGGGGGTTGTGCCCCATATCATGGAGCCCAGTCCCTGGGTCTTGCACCAGAGAAAAGCTCTCGAAACAACTGGCTTTAAAACCCAATAGGGCTTGCTGGCAGAAGAACCATGGGCTAATATGAAACAGAGATTCTGCTCTTAAAAGGACTTCATGCTGACTCATTCACCCTGGGATTCAGCACAGAAACAGCTGTTTAGGAAAAACCTCAACCATATGTGAAGAAGATTCATTTGCTAGTCTGAGAGCATCTGCTAAAACATCAGAACCTGCTGGGACTCTCTCCAGGATGGAGGTGCTGGCACGTGCCATTTTTGTCTTCTCCATATACTTTGCTAGCACAGCCACTAGCAGGCACCATTTTTATACTCTCCTTCTACTTGTTAGAGCCAGTGGGTGTGCCCCTCCCTCATGCCACTCCCATAGCTCTGTTAAAGCCAGCGGCCCAGTGCCCTGGCCCTGAGTCAATGCAGTGTCCCCCCACAACAAGTCAGCCAGCAAATGCAGCCCACAAAGGTGATGCCTCTTAACCATCTGGCTCTGGACGCCAGAACTACAGCTTTTCTGGGTACCATAGATATGAAACATTACTTTGCCGACTAAGGTCCGTCTAGTCAAGGCTATGGTTTTTCCTGTGGTCATGTATGGATGTGAGAGTTGGACTGTGAAGAAGGCTGATCGCCGAAGAATTGATGCTTTTGAACTGTGGTGTTGGAGAAGACTCTTGAGAGTCCCTTGGACTGCAAGGAGATCCAACCAGTCCATTCTGAAGGAGATCAACCCTGGGATTTCTTTGGAAGGAATGATGCTAAAGCTGAAACTCCAGTACTTTGGCCACCTCATGTGAAGAGTTGACTCATTGGAAAAGACTCTGATGCTGGGAGGGATTGGGGGCAGGAGGAGAAGGGGACGACCGAGGATGAGATGGCTGGATGGCATCACTGACTCGATGGATGTGAGTCTGAGTGAACTCCGAGAGATGGTGATGAACAGGGAGGCCTGGCGTGCTGCGATTCATGGGGTCGCAAAGAGTCGGACACGACTGAGCGACTGAACTGATAGATATGAAACAGAAAGACAGTTCTTGACACCATCAAAAACTGGGCCCTATCAAGAAAAAATAACAGGCTGCTTGGGCAGTCATAAAGGTTCAAGAGACAACCAAGAGCTGGGGAAAAGGTAAATGATAAAGCTCATCCCCTACACAAGGTCACTCTCTGAAGGCCAGGAGAGAGAGCACTTTCATGTAATACATAAAAATAAACACAGAGAACCAAGCAAAATCAGGAGACAGAAGAGTATACTTGAAACAAAACCAAGATAATCCACACCCAAAATAAAAACATTTATGAAATAAATAAGTTGCCTAATGACGAGTTTAGAATAATAGTCATAAAGATGCTCACTGAACTTGAATGAAGAATGGATGAACACAGCAAGAAATTAAACAGAGACCGAGAATATAAAAACTTAGCAAACAGAAGCCACAGAACTGAAGAATATAAATGCCAAAAGTTAGAAAGAAAGAGAAAAATCTAAAAGCAGCAAGAGAAAACAACTTGTAACATACAAGGCAGCCACCATAAGAATAGCAGCAAATCTCTCAGCAGAAAAATGCAGGCCAGAAAGGAGTGGTGTGGATAGATTCAAAGCGCTATAGAGAAAAAGAAAGCCCACCAACACACTCTACTTGGCAAGGTTAACATTCAGAAATAAAAGAGAGAAAGAACTTCCAAACAAACAAAAGGTAAAGAAGTTGGTTACCACTAAATCAGCCATACAGAAAATATTAAGAATTTTTTTTAAACTGAAAAGAAAAGGTCCTAAGTAGTAACAAGAAAACACAGAAATTTAAAAATTTCACTGCTGCCTCTGCTGCTGCTACGTCGCCTCAGTCATGTCCGACTCTGTGAGACCCCATAGACGGCAGCCCACCAGGCTCCCCCATCCCTGGGATTCTGCAGGCAAGAACACTGGAGTGGGTTGCCATTTCCTTCTCCAATGCATGACAGTGAAAACTGAAAGTGAAGTTGCTCAGTTGTGTCTGACTCTTAGCAACCCCACGGACTGCAGCCTTCCAGGCTCCTCCATCCATGGGATTTTCCAGGCAAGAGTAATGGAGTGGGGTGCCATTGCCTTCTCCCAAAATTTCACTGGTCAATGTAAATATACAGTAAGGTAATGAATCAATCACATTAATGCTAGCATGAAGATTAAAAGATAAAAGTAGTAAAAAATAAAAATAACTATAACTACAATAATTAGATAATGGATAAATAAAATAAAAAGATGAAAATGTGACCTCAAAACATAAAACATGTTGGGGGTAAAAATATAGAGTTAGAGTACATTCAAACAACTTGGTAACAACATAAGATAAATACAAGCTGTTACATGTGAGCTACATAATAACTGAAAAGTAAAAAATCTATACTAGATACAAGCCTATCAGAGATATTACAGGTTCAGTTCTAGAGCACAGCAATAAAGAAAATATCAAAATAAAGTCAGTTGAGTGAGTTAACACACATTTTTTGTTTTCCCAGTACACACAAAGTTGTAGTTACACTATAGTCTATCAAGTGTACAATAGTATCATGTCTAAGAAAAGAATACCCATACCTTAATGTAACTCTTTATTGACCAGGGATTTTTGCAGAAACTAAAATTAAACCTATGGTCAGTGATTTTTATTTTGGCCAGCCAAAATCTAATTCTGTTATTTTGCTAACACTTTGTGGGTTGTTATGTTCAAATAATTATACCTGATATGCCCATAGTGTTCTTAGGACCAAGAGTTTCATTTTCACTTTCTGTATCAGAATCACTAAGGTTTTCTGCCTTTTGTTGGTCTAATATTCATATCATCAGAATCAGAACTATATTCTAAAGAACTGTCATCTTGTGAGACCCTAGTATATATGTCACTCAGACAATGAGAAAAAGTATCTGCATAAAATTCACCAAAAATTACTCAAAATTTCATTTTTGAAACTTTTATAGTAATAAACATATTTATAATAAAAAGAAGATGCAAATTTTCTCAACATAATTAGCTGACTGAATTCAATAATACAATAAAAGGATAATATGCTATGATCAAATAAAATTTATCCCAAGGATGCTAGGATGGCTCAATATCTTTATATCAATGTGACAAGTCACATAAACAAAATGAAAGATAAAAATCATTTAATAATCTCAACAGATGCACCAAAAGCTTTCAACACAATTCAACTTTATAATTAAAAACTCTCAACAAAGTGGGTATAAGAAGGAGTGTGTCTCCATTTAATAAAGGCCACATACAGCAAGCCCACAACTAATATCATCCTCAGTGATGAAAAACTGGAATTATTTCTTTTATTATCAGAACAAGAAAAGTAATTCTT
This sequence comes from Cephalophus harveyi, assembly GCA_006410635.1. NCBI lineage: Eukaryota > Metazoa > Chordata > Mammalia > Artiodactyla > Bovidae > Cephalophus > Cephalophus harveyi. Next base: position 27,027 of record SJYT01013071.1, on the reverse strand, counting down.
GTTACTTTTATTCATCATAGTATTGGAAATTCTAGCCACAGCAAATAGGCAGGAAAAAAGTCATACAATTTGAAAAGGAAAAAGTAAAAGTATCACTATTTGTGGACAAATTATTTATATATAGAAAATGTTGGGCTTCCCTGGTGGCTCAAATGGCAAAGAATCTCCTTGCAATGCAGAAGAACTGGGTTTGATCTCTGGGTAAGGAAGATCCCCTGGAGAAGGGAATGGTTTCCCCTTCCAGTATTCTTGCCTGGAGAATTCTATAAGAATCCACCAAAAGACTATTAGAAATAATAAAAGTAGTAAAGTTTCAGGGCAAAAAAAATCAATGTACAATAATCAGTTGCATTTTTATACACTAAAAGTGAACCACCAGAACAAAAGGTAAGAAAAATCCCCATTTACAGTTGATCAAAAACAATACCAGGAATAAATTTAACCCAGGAGGAGAAAGTTCTATACACTGATAATTATAATATACTGATGAAAGAAACTGAAGCAAGCACAAATAAATGGAAACATAGTCTGTACTCCCAGACTGGATGAAATAATAGTTATTATGTCCATATTACCCAAGGCAACCTACAGGCTCAATGGTATTTTTCACAAAAACAAAATTTTAAAAGTTCTAAAATTTGAATGTATCCACAAAAGATCTCAAATATACAAAACAATTTTGAAAAAGAGGGACAAAACTGGAGGCATGATGCACCTGGATTTCAAACTATACTACAAAGCTACAGTAATCAAAACAGTATGGTAATGGCACAAAACTAGATACCCACACAGATCAATGAAACAGAGTAGAGAGCCCAGAAATAACCCTTTATATACATGGTCAACTAGGGAGGAAAGAATATACAATGGGAAAAGGACAGTCTCTTTAATAAATGATGTTGGGAAAACTAGACAGCCATAAGCAAGAGAATGAAACTGACCACTATCTTACTGCTCTACCACAGACAAAAATGAATTACTTTCCAAACAGTAATTTAGGGATCAAGGCTAACTTGATTTTGAAGTGCTGCTGTCTCAACATGTAGATTACCACAACACTCAGCAGAGAAAATGAGAGGTACTGAATTCATATCTATCCTTAAGGGCTTTGAGCTGCTCATATCTGTCTGGTCATAAATAGTCACTCTGTCATGCTTAATTCTAAGAGGGATGAGAGGTCTTCCCACCCACTAGAAAGGAGATCCAGATATAGTGAGCACTTGTCTTTTATGTCACATGTACATGCCACAAATGTGCCTAGAGTTGAACACATAGTTACAGAGAGAACATCCATGTATCAACAATGTGAAGAACTCTTCCCACAGCGTAAAAGAGTCCAGGATGCTCTTCTCAGTCTCAAGATTCTCCTTCTTCCATGGGGTGACCACTGTCCTAAAGGGTAATCTCAAAATATGGGAATCGACTTCAAAGTAATGATTCAAAAAAAACAAATTAGTGTTAAACTCAATTAAACTTAACCAAGTTATTTCCTAAATTGCTATAAAATTTCAGTTTATTTTTTTCATTACTAAACAAATACGCCATCAAAATTTCTTCAGTTCAGTTCAGTTCAGTCGCTCAGTCGCATTCGACTCTTTGCGACCCCATGAATCGCAGAACGCCAGGCCTCCCTGTTCATCACCATCTCCCGGAGTTCACTCAGACTCATGTCCATCGAGTCCGTGATGCCATCCAGCCTTCTCATCCTTGGTTGCCCCCTTCTCCTCCTGCCCCCTATCCCTCCCAGCATCAGAGTCTTTTCCAATGAGTCAACTCTTCTTATGAGGTGATACTATTGTTTTACAAACCACGTTTCATTTGAGATTATAATATTATAGCTTAAAACATGAACCTTATCAAAGTACACCATAAAATTCTGACACAAACTGGATTATTTCTGCATTTTGTTTTAATTAGAATAGAAATATATGTGTAAAATCCAGATGGAAAATGTAAGTAAAATTAGGTAAAACTTACATGGTGATTATTTAGAAATTATATATATTTATGTCTTTTTCTTTCTCTTTTTTCAAGTTGCTTAAATAGCCTAAATTTAGATTTACAGTGTGTTTAAATGATATCCCCATTATCTAAAGACAGTACCCCAAAAATGAAAAGATAAATTATTATCTTACTACTCTCAGAGAAACACTGAAGAGGGAACTAAGTGTTTAGATAAATTTTATTTGATGATAAATAGGAAAAAAGTATTGATAAAAATAAGTTGAGACATTGTTTCAAATTTCTCCTTTAATAATTTATTTTTATGAACTAAGACTCACTTTACTTGTCTACTGCTGGATGGTATTCCTCAGCTATTAGCCTTCTCTGGAAATTGCCCTTGCCTGGAGAAAGCTATCTTGCCTGTCTCACACTTCTTAGGTCAGCCATCATCCCACAGCTTGTCCAAATGAGAGTATCAGGCCCAGTTCCTTGGCTCAACTGGACAACCCTCAAGGGCCATCTCAGCTTCACAGTCTTGACTGTAATTCTCTATCTGCCAATTCTGTTCCTTCCCCCTTCCTTGCATAGGAATTGCTCTAATGGGCACCCCCTAATAAACTTCCTGAATGCCCATCTTTCAGAGTCTGCTTCCCAAGGGATTCAACTTGCAATATCCATTCAAAACTGGCAACATTTATACATGCACACACATACGCATATGCACAATTTATTTTAGTACCATAAAAATTCTGTCAGAAAAATTTAATGCTTACCTTGAAAAAAATCTGTGCATTAATGAAAGGACCAGTTTAGTATGTGGTGGGAAGAAAGCTAAACTATGGTTAGATAATTGTGATTAGCTGATATATGTTACTATTTTTACTAACCTAATGTTTTATTTATTTAAATAAACTCATTAATAGAATTTGGCAAGATAAAAGAGAGATTAAAAACACAATTGGCCTAGGGAACAGAAGAATAAATGTAAACACATTAAGCTAGACTGTTTTGCCATGTTAATTAAGAAAGAACCCATTAGTTAAAATAACTACTTCCTATTGAGAAATTTAGTTGGTTAATTTTGTATAGTATGCCTAGTCTGTGTATTTTTTGTTGTTGTTTATCTCTGTAAGTTAAAATGAATAAGATCTTGTGAGAGAGTATCAAAGGATATCGAGAAATTATGCTAAAACACATTTGCTCAAATATAACTAAACCATCTTTTCAGATGAGAAAAAAAGCCTATAAAGATTTTCAATGCCATTAGTCTCCATATGACGTCTAATTCCATGTTTATTTCCCAAGATGGATAATACATAAATTGATATCATTAATGACAGTTTCTGTAGAAATCTTTCTTGAATTTTGGAAGGTAAATAAAATTAACCTGAAAAGGTTTCTTATTCTGCTTTGGTCTGTCTGGTTGTGTGGACTTGGAACTGGCAGAAGGTGAGAAGCCTGGTGGTGAAAGACATGGGAACAATTCTATAGAAGTCTGGGGCAGTGAGACTCAAACAGCTTAGTAAAGGGTTAGTGCAGCTGATCAGAATGCACACAGGCCTGGAGTCACTCAGACTCTCACTAGAGACAGGAAGAAAGGTGAATGAGTAAACAACTATCTTCTTGGCTGACTAGAATTAGTTTGCTTTATTGTTATGGTTTTTGATTAATGGTCAACTAGAAAAATATGTGTCTCTCCATATCACTGCAGCCAGCTTGATCTCACAGTGGGGAATAAAGGAGGATTATCTACAAATCTGATTGGATTACAAATCCCTGAGTTCAACTCTGCCTCTACTGGCAACCTCTCTTCACTGAACACCCTTGCTTCAGGAAAACCATGTGGGTGTCAGACAAGCCACAAGATAAGCTCTGTATACTACTCCACAGCTGTTGCCAGTGGTGCAGAGGAAAGACAGAGAGCATGCCCATTAGGGAGGAGATGAATAGGATGTTTTACCAGCATAAAAGAACTACTTTTTGTTTCCTGCTGAGCTGACCCTTACACCTCTTCTGCTGCTTCACAGTCATTTTCATTTTACACAGTCTTTTCTGCTGTGGTCAATATTAGAATTTTATTTTCACTTAAAAATCCTGAAAATAATTTTCAAAATTGAGAAATGAAACTTATGAATATCAAGCCTATAAAAAACTATATATTAATTCCTAGTCTCTTTTCTTCTCAGTATTACTAATCCACAGGTTATTCCAATTCATAGTGTAAATCAGTGAAGAATCTATGAGGGTTAATTTTATGTCAGACTGTCCAGTGTCAGATTGGCTGGGCCTCAGTGCTCAGATGTTTAATCAAACATTATTCTGTATGTTTCTATGAAGGTAGTTTTTTGAGATTGACATTTATGTCAATGGATTTTGCATGGGCAATTTTATCCTTCAAAGTATATACAACTGACCTTTGGACAATAAAGGGGTTAAGGGCTCCAGCTCTCCACAAACTCAAAAATCAATTTATAACTTGTACTTGGCCCTCCATACATGTGAGGGCCATATCCTGGGATTCCTCCATATCCTGGGATTCAACTAACTCTGTGTCCTATAGTACTGTACTACTAAAAATAAATCCATATATAAGTGTACCCACACAGTTCAAATCCATGTTGCTCAAGGATCAGCTATGCAATTGGGAAGGTAATCTGCTCTTCTCAAACTGGCCTTTTGCAACTAACTGAAGACCTTAATACAACAAATACAACCAAATATACAACAAAAAATACAACCTCTCCCAAACAAGAAGTAATGGAGCCAGCAGACTACACTGGAACTCAAACTGCAACATTTCCCTAAGTTTCTAGTCTGCTGGTCTACCCTGAAAAGTTTTAGCATTCCATAATCACATGAACCAATTTCTTAAACTATTCATCTCTCTCTTTCCCTCTTGCCACAGGCGTGCCTTTGTGTGCATGCACATGCATGCTCACACACACACACACACACACACTTCCTGTTAGTAGGCTGTTTCTCTGGGAAACTCTCTTATACATTTGGACAGTTCCCCTTTATCAATATGATAGGTGGTCCATTTGCAAATCAGCTGGTTTCCTCATAGTTGTCATAATATAATAAAATTAATGTTGGCTATCATATTCTAAAGTTACCTGTTGAATTAATTCAAGGTGATTCCAGGCTTCCAAAATAATTAATCAACACAGGGATTTATGCCCATGTCCTTCTACATGAATTGATGTCTGTGCAATAAAGTAGTTATGGGAGTTATTACTAAGAAATCATGTATAATAATAAGTACAAATATTCCATTTTTTTCTCAATCTGCAATTCTCAAAACCTTTGAGTTTTTTTCATTCTATTTAAGTGTCAGCCTGTTTTAACACAATCTTTAGTGTTGAGAATTATTGATAATTTTCAAGACTGTCTACTAAGAAACAAATAGCAAACAATAACAACAAAAAATCAGCAAAAACAAAAAACTTCTCTGCTCCTAACAAAAGGAATAAGAATACTGCTCTTGGTGCTGGGTATTATGATAGTTGATTTTATGTGTCAACTTGGTTAGGCTCTATGGTGCCCAGTTGTTTGGTCAAACACTAGTCTAAAGGTCATTTCAGATGGGATAATTTTACAATCAATTGACTTTCAGTAAAGCATATTACTCTCCATAATGTAGGTGGGCCTCATTCAGTTGAAGGCTTTAAAAGCAAAGACTGAAATTTTCCAGAGAAAAAAGATAATTCCTCAAGACTGTAACATGAAAACCCTAACTGAATTTCTAGAGTGCCAGCCTACCCTACGAATTTCAGACATATCAGTCTCCACAACTACATGAGCCAGTAGCTCCACTGGTTTCCATTGGTTCAGTTTCTCTGGAGAACCCTGAAACACACATAAATAATTCTAAAGTATAAAATCTAATATCCACCTTTTACATTAGTTTCAAATTTGAAAAACCCATGAAGATTTCATTTGTTTTACTTTTGTGGCCAATAACTTTGAAGTATGCACTCCCTTAGGTGATGGAATTCCAATGGAGCTATTTCAAATTCTAAAAGATGATGCTGTTAAAGTGATGCACTCAATATGCCAGCAAATCTGGAAAACTCAGCAGTGGCCACAGGACTGGATATGGTCAGCTTTCATTCCAATCCCAAAGAAAGGCAATGCCAAAGAATGTTCAAACTACTGTACAATGGCACTTATCTCACACACTAGCAAAGTAATGCTCAAAATCCTCCAAGCCAGGCTTCAACAGTACATGAACCGTGAATTTCCAGATGTTCAAGCTGGATTTTTAAAAGGCAGAGGAACAAGAAATCAAGTTGCCAACATCTGCTGGATTATCAAAAAAGCAAGAGAGTTCCAGAAAAATATCTACTTTTGCTTTATTGACTATGCCAAAGCCTTTAACTGTGTGGATCACAACAAACTGTGGAAAATTCTTCAAAAGATGGGAGTGCCAGACCACCTGACCTGCCTCCTGAGAAATCTGTATGTAGGTCAAGAAGAAACAGAACTGGACATGAAAAAACAGAATGCTTCCAAATTGGGAAAGGTGTATGTCAAGACTGTATATTGTCACCCTGCTTATTTAACTTATATGTAGAGTACATCATGAGAAGTACTGGGCTGGATGAAGCAGAAGCTGGAATTAAGATTGCTGGGAGAAATATCAATAACCTCAGATACACAGATGATACCACCCTTACAGCAGAAAGCCAAGAAAAACTAAAGAGTCTCTTGATGAAAGTGAAAGAGGAGAGTGAAAATGTTGGCTTAAAACTCAAAAACAGAAAACTAAGATCATGGTATCTGGTTCCATCACTGCATGGCAAATAGATGGGGAAAGAGTGGAAACAGTAAGAGACTTAATTTTTTTGGCCTCGAAAATCACTGCAGATGGTGATTGCAGCCATGAAATAAAAAGATGCTTGCTCCTTGGAAGAAAAGCTTTGACCAACCTAGACAGCATATTAAAAAGCAGAGACATTACTTTACCAACAAAAGTTAATCTAGTCAGTTCAGTTCATTTGTGACCCCATGAATTGCAGCACACCCGGCCTCCCTGTCAATCACCAACTCCCGGAGTTCACCCAAACTCATGCCCATTGAGTCAGTGACACCATCCAACCATCTCATCCTCTGTCATCCCCTTCTCCTCCTGCCCTCAATCTTTCCCACCATCAGGGTCTTTTCAAGTGAGCCAGCTCTTCACATCAGGTGGCCAAAGTACTGGAGTTTCAGCTTCAGCATCATTCCCTCCAAAGAAATCCCAGGACTGATCTCCTTTAGGATAAACTGGTTGTATCTCCTTGTAGTCCAAGGGACTCTCAAGAGTCTTCTCCAACACCACAGTTCAAAAGCATCAATTCTTCGGTGCTCAGATTTCTTCATAGTCCAACTCTCACATCCATACATGACCAATGGAAAAACCATAGTCTTGACTAGATGGACCTTTGTTGGGAAAGTAACGTCTCTGCTTTGTAATATGCTGTCTAGGTTGGTCATAACTTTCCTCCAAAGAGTAAACGTCTTTCAGTTTCATGGCTGCAATCACCATCTGCAGTGCTATGGTTTTTCCAGTAGTCATGTATGGATGTGACAGTTGGACTATAAAGAAAGCTGCACGCTGAAGAATTGATGCTCTTGAACTGTGGTGTTGGAGAAGAGTCTTGAGAGTTCCTTGGACTGCAAGGAGATCCAACCAGTCCATCCTAAAGGAAATCAGTCTTGAATATTCATTGGAAGGACTGATGCTGAAGCTGAAACTCCAATACTTTGGCCACCTGATGAGAAGAACTGACTCATTGGAAAAGACCCTGATGATAGGTTAGTTTGAAGGCGAGAGGAGAAGAGGATGACAGAGTATGAGACGGTTGGATGGCATCACCAACATGATGGGCGGAGTTTGAGCAAGCTCCAGGAGTTGGTGATGGACAGGTAAGCCTGGCATGCTGCAGTCCATGGGGCTGCAAAGAGTTGGACACAATTGAGTGACTGAACTGAATTGATGCACTCTCTTACTGATAAGTGGTACCCTTGTAGCTCAGTTGGTAAAGAATCTGCCTGCAGTGCAGGAGACCTGGGTTCGATCCCTGTGTTGGGAAGATCCCCTGGAGAAGGAAATGGCAACCCATTCCAGTATCCTTGCCTGGAAAATCTCATGGACAGAGGAGCCTGGAGGGCTGCAGTCCATGGGGTCACAAAGAGTCGTACACGACTGAGCGACTAACACTTACATTTAAAATATAGTAGATATTTTTTTGGTCTATTTGTTTTTCCACAAAAAACACCCTGTTATTGGGTAAGCAGATAATTTTTTATTTATTTTATTCCAAAGAGGAGTGGTTCTGATTTACAGTTGGCTTCAATTTGTCTTTGGAGTTATTTGGAAGGACAAACACTTGGACTTGATATCATTCTATTAAATAAAAACCAAGGCATAAGTGTGAAAGATCTAATCATAATCCATGTTTCACACAGACTGTAAAAAAGCCAGGTTACAAACCTGAGAATAATGAATTTGAAAAGAATTTCCTAAGAACTCAACCTCCTCCTCCTCTTCCTCCTGTATTTTATCTGTATTTTATCCTGTATTTTATAACATCTGTATTTTATCTATGTCAAATAGATTAAGTATTAAATTCACATATTTATTATTTTCAATGTAATGTTCTGTGTTAGGCAACATAACCTCCCTCTCAATGAAGTTGTCGTCATAATCCCAGAACTTCTGAGAAGTTACGTGATTCCATGCTCAGTCAGTCATGGCCGATTCTTTGCGATGCCATTAACTGTAGCCCACTAGGCTTCTCTGTCCATGGGATTCTCCAGGCAAGAATACTGGAGTGGGTTGCCATTCCTTCTCCAGGGGATCTTCCCAGCCCAGGGATCAAACCACGTCTCTTGTGTCTCCTGCATTGACAGGTAGATTCTTTTCCGCTGAGCCACCTAGGAAGCCCTGAATTGTTCCTGACGTGGCAAAAACAGACTTCACAAACATGATTAAGATATTTAGATGAGAAGAGTACTCTAAATTATCCAGATGGGCTCAATGTAATCACAGAGGTCCTTACATGTAAAAGAAGGAGAAAAAAGTTTGAGAGGCAAAGCAGGAGATGTAACAATGGAAACAGAGGTCAAAGTGACATTGCCACAAGCCTAGAATTGTGAGCAATCTCTTTAGAAGCTGTAAAAGACAAAGAACATCATCTCTCCTAGAATATGGAGAAGACATGCAGCTCTGCTGATACCCTGATTTTAGAATTATAAGATCCATTTTGAACTCCTGAACTATCGGACAATGTGTGATATTTAAGCCACTAAGTTTGTGACAAATTTGCTAAGCAATAGAAAACTGATACATCTTTCCCTAGACAGGTCAAAACTTCTATATCTGTCTTAAACCTGTGATAAAGGGTATCTATGATCCCATATTTACACAATTACCTCAAGGATAATTTTGTAAAAGATAACTATGTATTAACTGCTTTCTGTATTAGTTGCTTTGCTGTATATTCCCATCACAAATATTCTGCATTTGAAAAACTAATCATCAACATATTAATTGCTAATTTGCTTGCTTATCTTTTCACAGCTGCATTCCTGAGCACAGAGACCATGACTGCTGTTCACAGCTACATCCTTAGCACAAGCTCAATGCCTGCCATAAAGTACATGCTAAATAATTTTCAGTATGAAGACTTCTTGCTTTATCCATAAAGAATATGAGGGGAGTTGGAGCATATATATATATTTTAAAGTAAATAATGATCTTGGAAAAGAAAGGCTGAGAAACAATCTGGTCAGTGTCCAAAACAGCCTACTCTTAATGTGAATAATTTCTGCTCACCTAACTTAGAAGTTATCCCTCTCACACTGTTATATGTTATTAGAATTGTATACTATTAGTATTTAGCATAAATTATTTAACTTTTCTGAAATGGACTCCTTATCTGTAAAATAAGGATAAATGAAATAATAGCATGATTCTAGACTTTCTAGAATCTGTGTTATAGATGAAGGGAAGAGGTTTTAATGTAAGGAAACAAATAATAATCACACTTGGATTGTTATACAACAATTGCTCTTACTGAACATATAAAGAAATCAGCACCACTCTCGGAAAACTGCAAACACCATATACACATGTGTGTGTATACATGCATATATACATGTATAAAAGCCATTGTCTCCATTATCATAATTAATATTTTATTATCTTATTATTTTCCCAAGACTATCAACACTAAAAGCTCGACTATACCCATGGCAATAATAGCAATTTTAGGTGCCTCTTATAGTTACTCTTATATTACTCTACAGTTACCTAGAAAATGAAAATGTCATTGCTATTTAATATACCATTCGCACTCTGACCATTCTCATCTTCTTCAGAAGCTTGCAAGGTAGACAACATTCATTGCTATCCATGTACAACCATCAGTTATTAGGTGAGTGTGTAACAGCTACGTTTTTCTCCTCATATGTATTCATGCAGCCCTTACTGGTTACATATAAAAGCTTAAGAGGAAACCACATTCCAGGCGCATAGGCCCAGACAGGCCTAGAGTAATCAAGTCTCACAAACAAGCAACCCTGGCAGACACCAATTATTTCGTTTTCCTCTCTCAAACTATTTGAAGCATCAGTAGTGTGATAGATGGGCTTATTGATATCAAATAAATTATATATGTATATCATGGTGAACTCTTATATAAATGATACGACCTCTAGGAAAAAGACATTTCAGAACTTCCATTTCCCCTTCTTTGACACATCACTTAATACTGCAAAAGAAGCTAATTGCTTCTCCACTGCTCAACAACTGCTGTGATGAAGGACACTGAGAAACAATGTATTTAGTTATTTCAGTAAGTGTTACATTTTAAAAAAAGATCCATTGGATATCATAGAATTCTCAGCTTTAATCATGGGACTGTTTTTTTCCAGGACCTTTCCCAAGAACCAGAGAAAATTAAATCTGAGCTGATGAACAACAACTCCTCTAGCAACAGTGTTTTCAATTTTTTTAAACCACAAGCTCATAACCAGAAAAATCATAAACAGCTTTTATCATAACCTGAAAAATATTATCCTCAAATGGTTTCATTCATACTCTGAATTCATTAACAACAAGCTATATCAAATGTCTAATTTTGCTTCATTTATTAAATGAATAGAGGTGGTGATTTTTGAAAGACAATTTTAGTTAATATTAAAATGAACTATATATCTAATACAGACAACACTCACTAAGGGTACTAAGATGTGTATAAGAGACAGCAATTTTAGTTAATATTAAAATGAACTATATATCTAATACAGACAACACTCACTAAGGGTACACTACTTCTCTATAATGAGTTAATTTTTAATTTTATCATTTTTCTTTTTAATCATAAACTTTTAAAGCTATATAAAGTAAAATATTCAATATGATAAGAAATTAGAATCCTCTCCCATCTTTTACCCTTCCTGTTTTTGAAATACTTAAAAATACCTATATTTACTATAGCTTTCTTTTCCTAGATTTAGAAAATATTTTACAGGAAGGACAGAAAAACTACCATTTTCTTCACACTTAATATTTAAGATGTGTATAAGAGACAGCAATTTTAGTTAATATTAAAATGAACTATATATCTAATACAGACAACACTCACTAAGGGTACACTACTTCTCTATAATGAGTTAATTTTTAATTTTATCATTTTTCTTTTTAATCATAAACTTTTAAAGCTATATAAAGTAAAATATTCAATATGATAAGAAATTAGAATCCTCTCCCATCTTTTACCCTTCCTGTTTTTGAAATACTTAAAAATACCTATATTTACTATAGCTTTCTTTTCCTAGATTTAGAAAATATTTTACAGGAAGGACAGAAAAACTACCATTTTCTTCACACTTAATATTTAAGATGTGTATAAGAGACAGCAATTTTAGTTAATATTAAAATGAACTATATATCTAATACAGACAACACTCACTAAGGGTACACTACTTCTCTATAATGAGTTAATTTTTAATTTTATCATTTTTCTTTTTAATCATAAACTTTTAAAGCTATATAAAGTAAAATATTCAATATGATAAGAAATTAGAATCCTCTCCCATCTTTTACCCTTCCTGTTTTTGAAATACTTAAAAATACCTATATTTACTATAGCTTTCTTTTCCTAGATTTAGAAAATATTTTACAGGAAGGACAGAAAAACTACCATTTTCTTCACACTTAATATTTATCTAAGAACATGCATGTTCATTCATATTTATTCATTCCATCCTTGCAATTACACTTTTATAGGAGTACATTGGAAGTAAAGTAACTCACCTCCCTAATGAAATACTATACCAAGATTCAAATGATCAAAATAAACTATTCCCAAGACTTCAGAGAAAAGACCAGGGCAAGATGCAAACAGGTAACAAAGAGAGAGAGCAGTCAAGTCTGAATTGTCTATTAATCTCCCTCAAAGCTCTGAATCAAGGTTTGTTCACCAGCACTAGACCTTCTGAGAAAGCAGCTGTCCATTCTAAGAAAGGACAGGACACAGCAGATGGGGTCCTCTGATGAACAGCTTACTCCACAGTGACAGTTTGCAGCCATCATCCTAGACAGCTCAGATTACTCAGTCTGTCCACACACTGGGTCATTGTCAAGTGAAAGAAGACTCTACAAGGAAGGAAGTATTCAGACATGCTTACCCAAAAAAGGTAGCTCTCCTGTGAAAGTTGGAGCTCAGGCCCCATGAAGACAGGCTCTGATTAGCAGGAGAGAGCCCCAATTTCCTTCCTGAAGAAGGGGTGTTACTCAGATACCATTTTGTTATTTATATTCTCAATTTTCTTGAGTCTACAAAACCATTTTGATGTGGCTTTTTGCCACATTTATAGCACAGAGCAGGTTGGCTGTCCTCTGTTTCTTCTTTGATGTCCTTTCCTATGCGGCAGTTCCATTTCCTCCTGACTCAAATGTGCTTCCTCTCTCTGGGTAGGAAGGCACAGGATGCCACTGACTCAACCCCAGAAGAATGTGTGCTTTGGGTTGTTTTGCTAGCAGTGGGCAAAGGCCGAGTGAAAGAAGGGAGGAAAGGAAGAGGTGGGGCACTCATTGCCGGCTCAGCTCCTCTACTTCCCTTCGAAGCTACATGACCCTGGGCAAATCATGCTGGTATCTTCAACTCTGCTTTGGTACAAAATGAGAGGGGAGAACATGATAAGGTTATACTTCCAAAGCAGAGGTGACTCATATAATGGAATTCCAGAAGTCTCTTACAAACCAAAGTCCAAAACTGTCTACTGTGTTCCAAGATCCTTGTTGATCATCTTATGTATAGTATCTATAATTCCTCACAAAATCCTACACAGTAGGTCTCACTAGCCATGTTCCACAGAGAAAAACTCTCAGAAGAAGTTTGCATAAATTGCAGTCATGGAGCTGAAGTTTTTAGTCCTTGGTCTACAAAAATCCCAACCTTGTGTTCTTTCCTTTGAGCTCTGCTGCTCTCAGGTCTATGATTTATACTATGTGTGATCAACACTCCCCCTAATCCTTTCAGGCTGAAAGCAGTCGACCATGTTTCATGAGCAATAGTCTTTGACGGTTGAGTATGCACAAGAGGAATTTTGTGTTGCAATTAAAATTACAACAAAGTTAATCAGACACATATTTAATGATATGTATAGCAGCTATTGTGCTACACATCATTAGGCATAAATGGTAAGCTGTTCATACGAACAAAAGTAATTATTTTTACACTGCTGAAGCAAGCATGACTATACTCAGAAAGGAATTAAGATGGGATGGAAAAATGTTGGAATACAAATAATTGTTTCCATTTATTAATTTATTACTAATATCCAAGCATTGTGCTAGGTGTCTTACATGCATTATCCCATTTAATCCTCTTATTAACAATATGAGAAAGATACTGTTAGTAATAAATACAGATGGGAAGACTGAGGCTTAGAAAAGTTAAGAAAATTGTCCCAGTAGTGGTTGGGATGACAGATTACCAGGAGGTAACCTAAAAGTCCTCTTTTATACATGGCTGTCCCACAGCCACTTCAAAATGGAAGAACCAATCCTTCCTCTTGCTCATTTTGCTAAATTTGCTCTAACTGTGAAGCACTGTTTTGTTTTCATCTAATTTGGCCTTATAATAACAGTTAATTATGCCTAAATTACTAACTGCAATATATAAGCAACTCTTCAATGTCCTAGTTCAAAAGACAAAAGTCCATGGACTTTTCATCAGGATGAAAAACAGTGGGAAATGTATCAGTTAGGACAGGCTAGTTTGTCCTGAGGTTTTGGTAACAAGTCAAACCAAAATTTCAGTGGCTTGAGAGTCATGGATTATATTGCCAGTCCATCACCAGCTAGAGGCTGAGAGCACAGTCTCTAAATAGACCAGTACTGACCATCTCAGTAGAAGAAAGAATGGACTGCAAAACCTCTACTCTTTCCTTCTCTACAATACATTTCACAAATGAAGTGCAGGGCCAGCCAAAAGCCATTTTTCCATCAGAGCTCCAAGACTTCAGTAGAAAAAGAGGAGGTTTCCTTGGTGATTAAAATAGAGAACCATAAAGGGAAAACACAAAAGAAACCTTCACTAGCCTTAAAGATTTACTTGAAATTCACTTTCTCTGACACGAAAGGTAAAATTCAGGTATCAAAGATCTCTGGTCCATTCCCTTTCCTGTCTCTACCACGTCTTCCCCTCCACTGCCTAGAACCTTGAGACTAAGCAAACAGAGAATGCTGATATATCCTGCTGATCTATATTTTAGTGCTTTGGGTGGCCTCTAGCATAATACTAGAATCTACAGAAAGCCCCCTACATAAGAAACTTCAAGTTGCGAACTTTCAAAGGCACAAATATGCTTTCACCTGCCCAGTCATGTAAATGAGTTCATGTGTCTGGTGCACGTGGTCACATGCATGTGTGCATCACATGCAAGTGGTTGTGGCTTTGTGTGCTTTACTATGCAGTATTGTAAAGAGTACAGTAGTACAGTATCTCTATTTCAAGCTCAGGATGTCCGAAGCAAGCATAAAAGCAGCAGTGATGTAGCTTGTACTGAGAAGCACCAGCTATTGTACTGTACTATCATACTTTTCAAGATACTGTAAGAGTAAAAATGTTTTACTTTTTTAGTTTATTTTTATGTGTTATTAGTGTGAAAAGTATCATAAACCTATTACAGTATAGTGCTATTGAATATATAGCCAATTGTGTTAGTTGGGTATCTAGGCTAACCTTTTTTGTGTGCTATGTGCTCAATCGCTTCAGTCGTGTCCGACTCTTTGCAGCCCTATGGACTGTAGCCCACCAGGCTCCTTTGTCCATAGGGATGCTCCAGGCAAGAATGCTGGAGTGGGTTTCCATGCCCTCCTCCAGGGGATCTTCCCAACCCAGGGATCGAACCCATGCCTCTTATGTCTCCTGCACTGGCAGGCGGGTTCTTTACCACTAGTGGCAAATTTTATGTTTATGAACATGCTCTTGGAATAGAACTCATTCATACGTAGGGGACTTAATTTAGTGGTGGAAAATTATCTACAGATTTGTGAAAACCATTTGTGCCCTGTGATATTTCCAGTCACAATGTTTGGCTTAAACCAATGTGGAAAGACAGAGAACGAGATGGCCCATGATAGGTGTAAACACTGACCTGATTAATGCAGTGCATGTGTGTGTGTGCCCACTTGCTCAGTCGTGTCCGACTCTTTGCAACCCCATGGACTGTACCCCACCAGGCCTCTCTGTCCATGGGATTCTCCAGGCAAGAATATTGGAGTGGGTTGTCATTTCCTCCTCCAGGGGATCTTCCTGACACAGGGATCTAACCTGTGTCTCTTATGTCTCCAGCATCGGCAGGTGGGTTCTTTACCACTGCACACTTGGGAAGCTCCAGTTGAGTGCATGCATGGATACAAATAACTAAGTACCAAGGGGCCATGAAATTATGGCAATGTTATTGGACTAATAAAATACTTATTAAGCTCAATACCAAGAAGAATAAGTATCAGGAACCAATTTCCAATCAGCAGTATTAGGAATATGTGTACTGAACACTGCACAATACAGAGGGAGGGGTTCTTAGTCAGAAATTTGAGAACTCAGGGTTTCCATCCCCATTAGGTGATATGACATTTCTGAACCTCAATTTCTTAATAAAACAGAAAGAATAAATGCACATATCTGAAATCCTTAGTAACCAGAAAGAAGCCAGTGTTGTTTCCTCTTCAGGCTTAAGTTACATTGCAAAACCATCCCTTAATTTTGGTATGTGAAAGCATCCAGGAAGAGGATGAGGAATGGTGGGAGCAGGGAGAGACACTGATGCTATCATGCTGATACAGAATTTCAGAATTAAAGGAGAATATAATGAAGATGGTTTTGTATCACAAAGATCCAACTGACAGAATCCATGTAGTATGCAGAACTAATGAGTTAAGATGCTTCAAATGTCCCTATAAAAGTTGGGTCAGATGGATGGGTTTGGCTTCAACTTCTTAGAAACTGCTTTTCTTTGTCCAGGGAGGATGGTTTCAGGCAGTAGTTAGAGACAGAGTCGCTGAGACCTACTAGGAGCAGGCTCTCCTGACACTGTGGAAGTCTGCCTTCTCTGTTACTGATATATGGGGCCTCTTCTACACGAGCCAAGTTCCTTGATACCACGTGGTCTCTCTTTTACCCTCCCCTCCTTGCTTTATTCCAAGTTCATGTATTTTCTTTTACCCTCCTGTCCAAATTTCCAGCACAAAGCTCTTTCTGGCAATTCTGTTTCCATTCCTGTGTACCACCTTCCTGACCACTGCAGCGAAGTGTGACCATCCAGATTTCCATATGGCCAACTCAAAATCTCAATTCTGCTGAGTCAGATTTCCCAGCCCTAAAACGTTCCAAGCTTAGGAGACCTGCAACCATGGTGGGAAGTGAGACTGGGAACAGTTGGACAAGCTGTTCAAGCACTAATCATGTTTATGCATGGAGGAAAACAGATGGAAGGAGAAAGAGTCCTGAAGAGAGTTGGTGGGGCAAGGACCAAGTCTACTGAAATGAGTTGTAGATTTGTACATGGGAAGCTTGGTTCCATGGTCTACCCTGGAATAACTTGCTGAACTTATGCAAGATGTTTGAGATCAGAACTTCAATTTAATAATCAGAAAAATTAAGATTTAAAAAACTTACTTCTCAGGGTTAAGATGAAAAGATACAATCAATTTGAAATTATCTGTCTTTATTGCTACTATAATTACTATTCTCACTGAGCATATATCTCATTGTCTAATTTTTTAAAATGGAAAGAGTAGAATAGCTTCAGTCATAGGTAATGTTCAAAGTCTGACATTGACAAGAAAAATGCAAAAAAAAACTTTCCCCCCCAAAACAATGCTTATATTACAAGGCACAGCACACAATTTCAGGAGCACACAGCCCTTTTAAGGCTAACTGTGGATTTCCAGAATGAAACAAAACAAACAAACAAAAACTACCCAAAGATACAAAAAGTTCAAATAGGAAACTCCTGGAAAATTCTTTTTAATCACTATGCCTTTATTGCATGATTTATTCCATAGAACATCTACTTATTGCTCATTTCTAACTATTAAAATTTGGAAATCTTCCACAAAATAAATAACAGATAACTAAGTAAGAGTATTCTCCAAGCCAGGCTTCAGCAATATGTGAACCGTGATGTTCCAGATGTTCAAGCTAGTTTTAGAAAAGGCAGAGGAACCAGAGATCAAATTGCCAACATCTGCTGGATCATGGAAAAAGAGAGTTCCAGAAAAACATCTATTTCTGCTTTATCGACTATACCAAAGTCTTTGACTGTGTGGATCACAATAAACTGTGGAAAATTCTGAAAGAGATGGGAATACCAGACCACCTCACCTGCCTCTTGAGAAACCTCTATGCAGGTCAGGCGGCAATAGTTAGAACTGGACATGGAACAACAGACTGGTTCCAAATAGGAAAAGGAGTATGTCAAGGCTGTATATTGTCACCCTGCTTATTTAACTTATATGCAGAGTACATCATGAGAAACGCTGGGCTGGAAGAAGCACAACCAAGCACAAACTGGATATGCCAGGAGAAATATCAATAATCTCAGATATGCAGATGACACCACCCTTATGGCAGAAAGTGAAGAAGAACGAAAAAGCCTCTCGATGAAAGTGAAAGTGGAGAGTGAAAAAGTTGGCTGAAAGCTCAACATTCAGAAAATGAAGATCATGGCATCTGGTCCCATCACTTCGTGGGAAATAGATGGGGAAACAGTGGAAACAGTGGCAGACTTTATTTTGGGGGGCTCCAGAATCAACTGCAGATGGTGATTATAGCCATGAAATTAAAAGACGCTTACTCCTTGGGAGAAAAGTTATGACCAACCTAGATAGCATATTCAAAAGCAGAGACATTACTTTGCCAACAAAGGTCCATCTAGTCAAGGCTATGGTTTTTGCAGTAGTCATGTATGGATGTGAGAGTTGGACTGTGAAGAAAGCTGAGCGCCGAAGAATTGATGTTTTTGAAGTGTGGTGTTGGAGAAGACTCTTGAGAGTCTCTTGGACTGCAAGGAGATCCAACTAGTCCATCCTATAGGAGATCAGTCCTGGGTGTTCTTTGGAAGGAATGATGCTAAAGCTGAAACTCCATTATTTTGGCCACCTCATCCAAAGAGTTGACTCATTGGTAAAGACTCTGATGCTGGGAGGGATTGGGGGCAGGAGGAAAAGGGGACAACAGAGGATGAGATGGCTGGATGGCATCACTGACTCGATGGACGTGAGCTTGAGTGAACTTTGGGAGTTGGTGATGGACAGGGAGGCCTGGCATGCTGCTTTCGTGGGGTCGCAAAGAGTTGGACACGACTGAGCAACTGAACTGAACTCAACTAAAGTAAGAGTATGGTTGAAGGAAGAATAAGATTTGTCTTGATTATTTATTTCTATGGAAATTGTTTGGAAAGCCACATGGCAGAAGCATGGTATTTTTGAAGATACTCCCATCAAGTAAAAATTTACATTTTTTATGTGTGTGTGTGTGTTTATAGAAAACAGATCATTAAGATTATATATTATATATACATACATGCTGCTGCTAAGTCGCTTTAGTCGTGTCCGACTCTGTGCGACCCCACAGATGGCAGCCCATTGGGCTCCGCCATCCCTGGGATTCTCCAGGCAAGAACACTGGAGTGGGTTGCCATTTCCTTCTCCAATGCATGAAAGTGAAAAGTGAAAGTGAAGTCGCTCAGTCGTGTCTGACTTAGCGACCCCATGGACTGCAGCCTACCAGGCTCCTTCGTCCATGGGAGTTTCCAGGCAAGAGTACTGGAGTGGGGTGCCATTGCCTTCTCCCATATACATACATAAATATATGTATATATGTGTGTGGGGGGGTGTAGAGAGAGGGATATGAAATGTCTAATATGAAAGTAACTTACCTAGGCTGAACCTAGAATTCATAAGGAAACTTGAAATTACCATCTTTCTATTTATTCCCTCCAGGTATTAAAAAAGCATCATTAGAGAGCCAGAAATCCTTCTGTTTTCATTTTCTAGAGATAATGAATTGTTTTATAACTTTTCTACTCTACTGTCAGAATTATGATACTGGAAATATTTATTTAATTCATTAGATATTTGTCAATCATACACTATGCTAGAAACAGATTCATAGGGACAGAGTAAAACATAAGACAAACGTGAAGGAATGAACTGTATTTTAAAGGTACAATATAATAAGAGTTGTACATACCTTTGCTGTACATAGTGGGGGTACCTGACACTGCCTGAAAGTGATCAAGGCAT
This sequence comes from Cephalophus harveyi, assembly GCA_006410635.1. NCBI lineage: Eukaryota > Metazoa > Chordata > Mammalia > Artiodactyla > Bovidae > Cephalophus > Cephalophus harveyi. The sequence goes on along the minus strand of SJYT01013071.1, from coordinate 7,274 downwards.
TGCTTCCTAAGAAAGTGACCTGGAACACAGACATTTGTTATCCTATAAAGACAGAGCAAAAGGGAAGGAAGTTAAAGTCTTTCATAGAAGGAGGTTATGTAATAAACAACAGATTTTGAGAAGTACTAGGTGAAATAGGTAGTGCCATGAAGCTTAGAGTTCTTTTACTTCAAAAAGAGAGTTGACTGTCTAGCTTATTACCTTTCTTATTGTGCAGCTGTAGAAAGAGCACTTGCCTCTTCTTTAGTTCCTCACCTGGTCTCTAATCCTATTCTAAATGAAATAGGACCTCTTTTCTAATGTATCTGCTTTGGGTTTATCTGTTTGCTTCTATAATGGACCTTATTGTTAAAGACCGGTAATAAATATCTAGCAAAGATCTAACAAAGATGCTTTCCAGAACAACTCAACCAAAAATAACTTTCAAATATACCACCTTGAATCTTAATTACTACTCAAATATTTTCTCATCCTTCCAGCTAGATTATAGTCATCTTTAGAATTAGAACCCATCTTACAATTCTTTTTATTCCTCATGGTAGTCAATGTAGTACTTGCACATCTTATTTCATTTTTAATAAATAAATGGTTTAAATTGTAGACTGAATCTACACATTCAATTCTAGCAGAGTTGTTTTAATGGCATGAATAAATATTGAAATACTTTTAGATTAGATTAAAAAGATATGGAAGGACAATGCTCAGACCCAGAATGGCTTGATCATTCTTTTACCACTTTTTTCTGAATTATAAGTTTCAAAATGATGTCCAAGTTTTCAAGCATGAACCTATCTGAACTTTATTTCTTCTGCATAATTATAGCTTTGCCAGAACCCTTATATTTCCCATTTCTAGACTTCAGAACATTATTACTAATATCAAGAAGTTTTCATCTCTAGATTACACTGTTCCCCTCTGCCCTTGGCAGTATCTGTTTGAGCTATATAAAAATCAGCAAAGAAGTTCTTACTGTTATGTTTTTCTATCTGCTGTGGGAAGAATTGGCACCTAAGGCTATGTCTACATTATTTATACCACTTTGATAGATTAAATCTTAACTGTACCGTAGAGCTTTTAAAGACATGTCTGTAAATGTTTTAGGATTCCACAGGTGTTCATCCTGACTACAAACAAAGACTCCTTTTTGTGGTTGAAAAACAAAATTAAAATGTAACAGTGTCCTGCAAGCCAGGGTTTCTGCTTAAAACAAGTCCTTGACTGGACATGTCAGATAGATTTGTTACTCTTGACACATTTTTGGAGTTCAACAAAGTAACCTACATCAATGGAAACATTTCTGTGATCCTATACTTCTAAAATTAATCTCTCTGGGTTAGTGACATTTCATAAAGGAACTTATAATGTTGGTATTCCACCAATATGACAATATCCTAAAAGACTTTTATCCTGAAATGTCCCCAAGCAATAAAACATTCTTTAAACTGTTCCATTCTTTTCTCTACACTATTACCAACTTTATAGTACAATTCTGACATGTTATTAAAGACAAGAGCTTTAGTTTTAGAAATTATTGTTCACAGGCCTCTGAGGATTTTTTTCTTCTGTTTATAACTCAAGGGTCTGATTCTATTCTCTGAAATTCAGGACTTGTTAGAGTTCCTTTTCAAAGTAGGTGGTAATTTCATGACTTTTCCCTGAAAATAATTATAATCACCTTTGATTCAGTGAAAGGTAAACATTCTCAGCTAGCTAAGGTCCACATCAGTGCATAGCATTGATTTACTCAAAATTACAGAAGCTGTGAGATAAGTCACTGAAATACTTAACAAAGGATAAGGAAAAGCATAATGGTAATTATAAGGTATAAAGATTGTAATCATGTTTTCCTCAATAAGACAACTGAACTCTAATTGAATTTTAATTTTTCAGGTGCAACATTTTCTAAATACAAGCTCAGTTATATCCTGAATTCAAACTTTTTCTTTGATCTTTCGTTGTTTTTTTACTTTCTCATCTCTTTTTCTAGGATATTACTATGGAAATTTCCCACCCCAGCAAAGAGAGAAACAAGATGAATGTTTAGGAATGCTTATGAATGCTGAATTTGAAAAATAGGGAGAAAAGACACATCTAAATAAAGACAAGTTTTACAAATGTTTATTAGTGTTCCTTTTGAATTCATACTAGACTTTCTTCACATTCCTCCACTTTTTCTAAGTGCCATACTTAAGCTTTCTAAATCAGATAATCAGAGCTGTCAAACACAATGGATATTATTTCACTGTATCATCAGAGATCAAAAAATCACCAACTCCATAGTCAGGAGAATGGCCAAGCTAATCTGGGATCAAACAATTTCCATTCTGACTTCAAATCTAACACTCCTATCTGGGCTTCAGAGAGTGCTATGCATTCTGCCCCAGATCAGGAGACTTTGAAATATCAGCAGTATCTCATTTTTCATCTATTAATTTCTTTTTAACTATGCCAATGTAGAAATTAGGTTGTTTGATGACCTATATATGCTAATAGAGAAAATAGTAGCTACATGTGACTGTTTACATTTGTTTAATTAAATTTTAGAATAAAAAATTAAGTTTCTCAATTGCACCAGCCAAGTATCAAGTGTTCAAAAGCCACAAATGACTAATAACTACTGGACTGGACATCTCAGATGTGGAACATTAACATCAGACTTTGAAAATTAAAACTAGAAATTAATAAACTTTAACTGCTTTAACAAATTATTCTTTGTTTAAGAATAATCATATTGATAATTAGAAAATATTTTAAAATATGTGAATATTAAACATCACAATGAATCAAAATTGTAGATACTCTTAAACAAAGGGAAACATATAGTATTAAGTGAGAGTATCAGAAACTAATTAAATGAAGAGAATCCAGAAAATTATAAGCACATTAAAAAAAAGAAAAATAATGTAAAATCAGAAATTCACAAGTAGAAAATAAATCCACAATATAGTTAATCAAAGCCAAAAACTGATTCTTTGAAAATATTAATGAAACTGATAACCAGGTTGCATGAGTAAACAAGAAGAAAGGGTAACAAAACAAATGACAATGTCAGGAATAAAAGAGGACATCAGCAGAGCTCCTATAGATATTTTTAAAGGAGATTTAATCAAATTTATGCCAAAAAATAACAATTTCAGCTTATAATTTACCAAAAATTGATGGAGACATTATAAATCTGAACATTCTACATCTAACAAAGAAACTGAATTATTTAAAATTTTCTCACAAACAAAAGCTGTGGCCTAAATAGCTTCAACAGCAAACTCTACCAAATTTAAAAAAATTTCTCTAATGTTTGTCTGAAACAGAAGAAGAGAGAACTTCTCCAACTTTCTATGAGGCTAGCATAATTTTGATACCAAAACCTGACAAAGATATTAAAGGGAAGAAAAGTTAGAGAACAATTTCTTTCATGGACACAAAAATACTTAATAAAATCTTAACATATGTAATCCAGATGTACATTAAAAGGATAATTTCCAAATTATTACAATCTTATAGATCTAGGTTGGCTTAACATTTGAAAATCAGTCTATATGTTTTATCACATAAACAGAAATTAAACTGAAAATCATATGATCATCTCAATTGATAATTTTTTTAATTAATTTCAACTCTTATTAATGATAAAATTATATTCAGCATTTCTTGGAGTTTCTAGCAAGTGTGATACAGAAAAAAAATTTGAAAGGAAGAAATAAAAGTGATACTCAGATCAACTGGAATTCTCATTTACTTCTGATCAGAGTAAAAGTTGGTGCAAGCCCTCTGAAAAACTCTTTGGAAAAAAGAGAAGTTACAACTGATACCACATAAATACAAAGGATCATAAGAGACTACTACAAGCAACTATATGATGATAAAATGGATGACCCGAATAAATTGAAAAATTTTTAGAAAGTTTATAATCTCCTAAGACTGAACCAAGAAGAAACAGAAAATATGAACAGACCAATTACAACTATTGAAATTGAACTGGATTTAAAAATTCCCAACAAACCAAACTCCAATATAAAAGGGATTCACAAGGGACTTCTATCAAACATCTAGAAAAGAGTTATACCTATTTGTCTGAAACTATTTCAAAAAATTCCAAAGGCAAGAACACTTCTGCACTCATTCTATGAGGCCACCACCACCCGGATAGCAAAACCAGACAGATATCACAAAAAAGGAGAATTACAGGCTTGTATCACTGATAAACATAAATACAAAAATCCTCTACAAAAGAATACCAAACCAAATCCAAAAAGTTGGATTTATCCCAGGGATGCAAGGATTTTTCCACATCCACAAATCAGTGTGATATACAACATCAACAAATTGAAGAATCCTAAAGAAAATCTTCAATTTGTTGATGTTGTATATTTCTGGTAGTGTCTCAAGGATTTTCTTTCAGTTCAGTCACTCAGTCGTGTCCGACTCTTTGCAACCTGCAATTCATGGGGTCGCAAAGAATCGGACACGACTGAGCCACTGAATTGAAAGAAAATCCTTAAGACACTACCAGAAAACTACTAGAGCTCAATGAATTTGCTAAAGTTGCTGGATACAAAATTAATACAGAGAAATCTGTTGCATTTCTATCAATCAATGGAATAGTATCAAAAGTCCAGAAATAAACTCACACACCTATGGTCAATTAATCTATGACAAAGGAGGCAAGAATATACAATGGAGAAAAGATAGTCTCTTCAGTAAGTGGTGCAGGAAAAATTGAACAACTACATGTGAAAGGAATAAAATTAAAATGTTCTCTAATACCATATATAAAAATAAACTCAAAATGGATTAAAGGTCTAAATGTAAGACCAAATACTATAAAACTCTTAAAGGAAAACATAGGCAAAACACTCTTTGACATCAATTGCAGGAGTATTTTTTTGGATAAATTTCCTAGAGCAATGGAAATAAAAACAAAATAATCAAATAGAACCTAATTAAACTTAAAGCTTTTGCACAGCAAAGGAAACCATATACCAAAAGGCAATCTACAGAATGGAAGAAAATATTTACAAATGATGTAACCAACAAGATGTTAACTTCCAAAATATATGAACAGCTCATACAACTCAATATCTAAAAAATAAATAAAGAAACTAATCAAAATGGGCAGAAGATCTCAATAGACATTCTTCACAGAAGACATACAGACAGCCAATGGCACACAAAAGATATTCAACATTGTTCATTATTAGAGAAATGCAAATCAAAACTACAATGAGGTATCATTTCACCATGGACAGAATGACCATCATCAAAACATCTACAAATAATAAATGCTGGAGAAGAGTATGGAGAAAAAGTCACCCACTTACGCTTTGGTGAGAATGTAAATTGGTATGGCTACTACGGAGACTAGTGTGGAGTTTTCCTTAAAAAACTAAAAATGGAGTGACTATATGATCTATCAATCCCACTCCTGGGCATCTATGGAAAGAAATCTAATTCAAAAAGATACATGCACTCCAGTGTTCATTGCAGCACTAGTTACAATAGCCAAGACATGGAAGCAACCTAAATGTCCACTGACAGATGAATTGCTAAAGATGCCATACATACAAATACACACACACACAGCCACAAAATACTACTCAGCCATAAAAAAGAATGAAATCATGCCATTTTCAGCAGCATAGATGTGCCTAGAGATTAACATACTAAGTGATGCAAGCCAGATAGAGACAAATATCATATGATATTGTTTATATAAGGAATTTTTTTAAGATAAAAATGAACTTACTTACAAAACAGAAATACACCCACAGACATACAAAACAAACTCAGAGTTAGTGCCTATGAGGAAAGCAGGGGAGAGATAAATTAGGAGTTTAGGATTAATATATATACACTTAGTTAGTTAAGTCGCTCAGTCGTGTCCGACTCTTTGCGACCCCATGGACTGTAGCCCACCAGGCTCCTCCATCCATGGGATTCTCCAGGCAAGAATACTGGAGTGGGTTGCCATTTCCTTCTCCAGGGTATCTTCCCGACCCAGGGATCGAACCCAGGTCTCCCATATTAGAGGCAGATGCTTTAACCTCTGAGCCACCAGGGAAGCCTACCAACAAGGACCTACTGCATACCTCAGAAAACTATACTCAATATTCTGTAATAACCTATAAGGGAAAAGAATCTGAAAAAGCATATAACACATCTATTTCTACTGATATGCCTGAATCAGCTTTTTGTACACCAGAAACTAATACATTTTCAATCAACTATAGCTCAATAAAAAATGAATAAAATGTAAAAAAAATTGAAAATCAATCCATGTTTTAATACATACATAGAAAACAAGGTGAAAAATCATATCTCCAGTAGATGAAGAAAATTTGTCTGATAAAATTCAACTCTGACTCATGATAAAAAACTATATTTGACACTTCTCAGTTGTGCTAGAACTCTAGCAAGTGCTATCAGTTCAGTTTTCACTCAGTCGTGTCCGACTCTTTGTGACCCCATGAATCGCAGCACGCCAGGCCTCCCTGTTCATTACCATCTCTCAGAGGTCACTCAGACTCACATCCATCGAGTCAGTGATGCCATCCAGCCATCTCATCCTCTGTCGTACCCTTCTCCTCCTGCCCCCAATCCCTCCCAGCATCAGAGTCTTTTCCAATGAGTCAACTCTTCGCATGAGGTGGCCAAAGCACTGGAGTTTCAGCTTCAGCATCATTCCTTCCAAAGAAATCCCAGGGTTGATCTCCTTCAGAATGGACTGGTTGGATCGCCTTGCAGTCCAAGAGTCTTCTCCAACACCACAGTTCAAAAGCATCAATTCTTCGGCGCTCAGCCTTCTTCACAGTCAAACTCTCACATCCAGACATGACCACAGGAAAAACCATAGCCTTGACTAGACGGACCTTAGTCGGCAAAGTAATATCTCTGCTTTTGAAAATGGTATCTAGGTTGGACATAACTTTTCTTCCAAGGAGTAAGCGTCTTCTAATTTCATGGCTGCAGTCACCATCAGCAGTGATTTTGGAGCCCAAAAAAATAAAGTCTGGCACTGTTTCCACTGTTTCCCCATCTATTTCCCATGAAGTGATGGGACCAGATGCCATGATCTTCGTTTTCTGAATGTTGAGCTTTAAGCCAACTTTTTCACTCTCCTCTTTCACTTTCATCAAGAGGCCTTTTAGCTCCTCTTCACTTTCTGCCATAAGGGTGGTGTCATCTGCATATCTGAGGTTATTGATATTTCTCCCGGCAATCTTGATTCCAGCTTGTGTTTCTTCCAGTCCAGCGTTTCTCATGATGTACTCTGCATA
>SJYT01013070.1:96511-130176 GCA_006410635.1 Cephalophus harveyi | reverse complement strand
GCATTAATATCAGGTCAGTTCTCAGAAGTAAAAGGGGGACAAGGAGGTTTGGTTGAATACGTCCCTGGGAGGTTTCACCACATTAGATGAGAGTTCTGCATTTGCTTTGGCATCAGCTTCGCTGTTCAGAAACAATAGAAGCATTACATTTAGATCACTAAAAGACTGCAGAAAAACGGAGAACAAAGCTCCCCCAAAGGGCCAGGAGAGCCGGTCACCAGCAGAGCTTTCCTTGGCATAAGACTAAATTGAAGAAAAATCTGCATTCAAATAAATGGCTCACTGAGTAGATACTTTGGCCACCTGATGTAAAGAGCTGACTCACTGGAAAAGACCCTGATGCTGGGAAAGGTTGAAGGCAGAAGGAAAAGAGGGCAGCAGAGGATGAATTGGTTAGACAGCCTCACTGACTCAATGGACATGAATTTGAGCAAACTCCAGGAGACAGTGGAGGACAGAGGAGCCTGGGGTGCTGCAGTCCATGGGGTCACAGAATCGGACACGACTCAGTGACCGAACAAAAATAACAACAAAAAGTAAGTTTCATATTGTTTATGAAACACAATAATGTCATGTGAATCTGATATGTAATGTTATCTTACAGTTGATGACATTGCTTCACATCATTTGTGTTCCATTAAAAGATTTAATTCATTGTAGATCAGACTTGAAATGGTATTCAATGCCAAGGACAAAGGAGATCATGAAAAATGTGAGGGTCATAGAGAATGTCATCCTGAATGAGATAAGTCTGACAGAGAAGCAGAAACATCATATGACATCCCTTATATGTGGAATCTAAAAATAAATGATACAAATGAACTTATTTACAAAACAGAAACAGACTCACAGACTTAGAACAGGAACTTATGGTTGTTGGTGGAGGGGAGGGTGGGGGAAGGGATAGTTAGGGAGTCTGAGATGGACAGATACACACTGCAATATTTAAAACGGATAACCAGCAAGGACCTACTGTGTAGCATAGGGGGCTCTGCTCAATGTTACGTGGCAGCCTGGATGGAAGGGGAGTTTGGGGGAGAATGGATACATGTAGGGCTGAGTCCACCTGAAACTATCACAACATTGTTAATTGGCTACACTCCAATACAAAACAAAAAGTTAAGAAAAAAGAATTAAAGTAGAAACAAAGGTTTTTTTTTTTTTTTTATGTGAAGTTCAGAGATTATTTATTAAGAGTAATGGACACACTTTGTGGGTATTAAAAACCTCAAAACATTAGTTTTGGTGTGTTCATTTTCTAAAATAATTGTCAAACAGTGGGAACAGGCCTGGGCTTCAAAATGAAGGCCTGTTCAGAATCCCCTAGGGACCCAAGGGAGGTGATGGCTTCATCTTGTTGAATTCCACTCCCTTGAGTGTGAGACTCACATCTTACATGTCAGGCTGTCTTGGGCAAGTGAGTGAGCAGGCCACCTTGCAGGGCGTGCGAGGGGCCTTCAGTGCAGGGAAGAGGGGACAAACAGAATGGAGAGGTGGTGAGGTCGTGACAGGAGATGGCAGCCACAAACCAGGGTCTATCACCTGTCTTCTGCAGGCAGAAATCAAAGAAAGAAATCCAAGGTCAAAGCCTGTGGGAAAGAGGGGCTTGGCTGTGTCACACGGGATGAAGGGGTCTAGAAGATGGAGCTGGACTCTAACTGTCATCTGGCCACATTTCCTCCCCTCGCAGAGCATTTAATGCTGCACTTTTAGTCCCGTGCGAGGTGCTGTCTGTTTGGGTGGCTTTTACCAGCTCTGCTCCATTTTTGATTCTGGTCCTAGTGCTCTCACCCGGGGGTACTTGTGCCCCTGTGGCTGCCCTGTGGTCTCTGTCCCCTGACAGCCTTGCCTGGGGTGGCCCCATGTCCATGGCTCAGCTCTGCAAGCATCAGGGCAAGGATAGTGACCTCAGGTCAGGACCCCTTAGAGCTGGGCCAGGCCCGTGAGACAGGACACGATCCACACAGAGCTGTGTCCTCAACACTTATAGTTCCGACAAGCTGCCATCTCAGATTCAGCACCCAGGTGTGGCCATCACGAGCTCTGAAGTTTAGTTTTGGGCCCCACGATCTGCTGTCATCTGCCCAGTGCATCTGAACAGGACCTGCTTGCCCTGGAACTCCCTCATCCCACCACCACTCATGTCTCTAGATTTCAGCCCTGGGTGTCTTGCTCATGCCTTTGCCAGGGGACAGCCAAGCCTTGCTCCATAGACCATCTAGACAATGTGGAAAGGGCTCCAAGTTTCAGGGTCTGGGTTCTTGGTCTGGATGCTGGGGGTGTAACTAATGCTTGAGCCAGAACCTCAGGGCCAAGTAGGGTCACACATGGGAAGTCACCTTGAGGGCCCCAAAGTGCTGCCCAAATGGTGATGGACATGTCTCGAGCCTCAAGGACTTTGGAAAACTTCCCCCCTTTCTAGAACATCTTGAGTGCAGCGGGGGCTTGTGGAGGCTGGGTTTTTAAACGTATTTATTTGTGACTGCGCTGGTTCCTTGCTGCTGCCCCGGCTTTTCTCTGCTTGTGGCGAGAGGGGGCCACTCTCTAGCTGTGCTGTGCGGGCTTCTCATTGCAGTAGCTTCTCTTCTTGTGGAGCACAGGCTCTAGGGTGCTCGCGCTTCCGTGGTTGCAGCACACGGTCTCAGTAGCTGTGGCCCCCAGGCTCTAGAGCTCAGGTCAGGAGTTGTGACGCATGGGCTTAGTTGCTCCACAGCATGTGGGATCTTCCCGGACCAGGGATCGAACTTGTGTCTCTGGCATTGGCAAGCAGATTCTTTACCACAGAGCCACCAGGGAAGCCCAAGGCTGGATTTTAACCCACAGAAGGGATGACTGTGGGAAGGAGGAGGAGAAGGCCCAGCACATCAGTTTTCAGCACCAACTGGGGTTAACAGAAGTGCCAGGGTCTGAGCATCTGAATCTTGTTTTAGAAGGCAAGGACCAGGAAGGAGGAAAGCTGGCATATTCAAATGCTGAACCTATCCCTGTAAACTCCTTGACTAGTCATAAGTCCAGCTGGGAAGAGAGGAAGCCGGCTCAGCCTGAACCATCTGATCAGCATGTGTTTGTACAAAGCCAGGAACACAATGAACATTGAACACATGTGAACACAATGAACACATGTGACATATTTCCAGCAGGTACCTTCTGTCTGCGGTTTTGAAGTCAGGGCCCAGCTCACGGAGCCCTGATCTGTGTCCGCACAAACACTTCATGCTTGTGTTGGTGTAGGGTCTAGACTGGCAGGGCTGAAGGATAGCCTGTGAGTCACACACATGTGTCATATAGTTAGTGTTTAGTGTTAGTGTCTTTACCAAAGATGGCAAGAGGGAATTTCCTGGAAGTCCAGTAGTTAAGACTTGATGCTTCCACTGTAGGGAGTGAGGGTTCCATCCCTGTTTGGGGAGCTACAATCCGGCATGCTGCATGTTGCAGCCAAATTAAGAAACCAGCAAACAAATATGGCTAGGAGAGTTCAAAGAGAAGAGCCAGCCTCAGATATCTTAAAGTACAGTTGAGGAGACCAGAGCTGCGTGACCTGGGACAAATCACACAACCTCTCTGGGCCTGTTTTTCCAACTCCCACAGTAGAGCTTCCCAGGTGGTGCTAGTGGTAAAGAATCCACCTGCCAATGCCAGAGACAGCATGTTCATCAAGAAGGAGACACAACAGGGGGATGCTACATGGGGGAGGTTTGGGGGCGAATGGATACACGCATATATATGGCTGAGTCCCTCCACTGATCATCAGAAACTATCACAACATTGTTAATTGGCTATACCCCAATGCAAAATGTTTTTGGTGTTTAAAAAAATAAATAAAATTTAAAAAGAGAAAAAGAAGAAAGCACAATTAACAGCTTTAGAAACAGACATGGATACATTGAAGACAAATTATCCAGTGAGTGTGTCTTCAAAAGCCCAAACACTAAAGGAACGTGTAGCTGTGAAGAAAACTTTTCTCTTTGACTCCTCAGGACCACTCAGCCTGTGGGCTCCAGGGCTGATTGAAGAAGTCATGTGACTGTCCCCTACTTAAGGTGGGTAATGCATGGCTGCCTCACAAGGAAAATAAAGTGATCATGTGAAAAATGAAGCCAGTATGTCAGAGTCCAGAGGAAGTGATATTTGTGTTCTTTATAGGGGACAGAAAATGAGAATCCATTGCTCTCTTTAGGTTGTGTTTTTCTGATCTGCAAAGAAAAAAATTTTACCCTGCAATGAAATCTTTCTTTGTGCATCCTTTCTGTTAGAACTAGTTTCATGGAAGTTGCCTTCCTGGGAGGATTTCAGGAAAGGTATCTTTTTATTTATTTTTAAAATGTACCATTTATCTTTTCCTTTTTTTTTTAAATTTAAGGTTTGACTCTAGTCATATATTTTTTAATGGTGCTATCAATTTCTTTATTTTATTTTTGACTATGCTGCACAGCATGTGGGATCTTAGTTCCCTGACCAGGGATCAAACCTGCACCCCGTGCAGTGGAAGCACTGAAAGTGTGGGATCAACCACTAGACCGATATGGAAAGTCCCAGGAAACGTATTCTTAATAGGTGTGCATCGGTATATCTTTTGAAAGGCTTGAATGTACATCTCCCAACAAGATTGATGCCTTTGAAAATTCAGAGACGGGAAGTATTTGACTGCTGGTGTGATGTACGGTGCATTTCTACTCAAACTTGGCACAGTGTTTCTACATTTCTATCCATAATTTCATTGCCAGATGCCTCATTTGCTTTCCATGTAGCATCTCCAGCCAATCGATCAAAGTATTGGACACAGATTTCCTTGAACTGCAGTGCAGAATGATTCTGAGTGATAGGATCAAAAGGTAAACACTTTACCACGTGTTTTTATTTTTATTTTTTCAAAACAAATTCACTGTTTAAAAAATATATTTACTTACTTATTATTGGCTGTTCTGGGTCTTCATTGCCATGTGCAGGCTTTCTCTAGCTGTGGCAGGCTGGGGCTACTTTCTAGTTGCAGTGCCCTGGCTTCTCACCTCTTTTGTTGCAGAGCTCGGGCTCAGGGCTCACGAGCTTCCGTAGTTGCACCACTTGGGCTCCAGGTCACGGCCTCAATAGTTGTGGCCATGATAACAAACAAGAAATCTTTTTGTTTTATAGCTCTTCAGTGAATTTGCATTATGAATAGGTGATGGGTGCACCAAATCATATTGTACCCAGAAATGTCTTCTGAGGTTGACTCATGAGGGGGCATCAGAGAAGGCTTGCATGGGAAATACTTCACCCATGGCCCCTCTTTTGTCCCATGGTTGTGTGTGGCCCACTCTGCAAGAAATATTTTTGTAATCCATGCACTTTGCAATAAACCAAGAGTGAGAAAACACTTCCTGCTAATTTGTTAGAAATTAATTTCCAGACTTAGCTTGAATCTTTAGGGCTAAGGGCTTCCCTGGTGGCTCAGAGGTTAAAGCGTCTGCCTCTAATGCGGGAGACCCAGGTTTGATCCCTGGGTCGGGAAGATCCCCTGGAGAAGGAAATGGCAATCCACTCCAGTATTCTTGCCTGAAGAATCCCACGGACGGAGAAGCCTAGTAGGTTACAGTCCACGAGTCGCGAAGAGTCGGACACGACTGAGCGACTTCACCTTCATAAAAAAGCTCATCCGTTCCCTTCCTTTGTCTTTTGGAGGAAACCCAGAGTGCTCTGTGGTAGTCTGGCCAGCAGGTGGCACCCCGACCTGCCTACAGCTCAGAAGAGGCTCTGCGTCGAAGGAAGCTCTTGGCTCCCTCACAATGAGAGAGGAGCAATCTTGTGAGTGGAAGGTCTTGAACTTCTCTGTATCTCCAATCAGAAGAATTTCACTAATCTTCACTGGAGGGAATCTGATGGGCAAGCCAGTTAACAGCGTCCTCTGGAGCTAAGTTCCGTGCATCTTTTCCTTTCAGGGTTGTTACACAAAGCATGGGCTTCCCTGGTAGCTCAGAGGTTAAAAGCGTTTGCCTGCAAGGCGGGAGACCCAGGTTCAATCCCTGGGTCGGGAAGATCCCCTGGAGAAGGAAATGGCAACCCACTCCAGTATTCCTGCCTGGAAAATCCCATGGACGGAGGAGCCTGGTAAGTTACAGTCCACGGGGTCGCAAAGAGTCGGACACGACTGAGCAACTTAACTTCACACAAGGCATAACACATTCCTCTGGTCCAGCCCTCGAATGTGCCCCAAGCTTTAACACGAGGAAGGATTGTGGCGCCACACACAGGAGTTGCAGCCGTTCTCTATGTTAATATGCATGTGTGTGTCAGTCGCTCAGTTGGGTCCACCTCTTTGCGAACTAATGGACTGTAGCCCATCAGGATCTTCTGTTCATGGAATTCTCCAGGCAAGAATGCTAGAGTGGATAGCCATTCCCTTCTCCAGAGGATGTTTCTGACCCAGGGATCAAACCTGAGTCTTCTGCATGGCAGGCAGATTCTTTACCATCCGAGCCACCAGCAAAGTCCCCTGGTCACTCTCTGGACTTTGGTTAACTTCTTTGTTTGGTGAAAGAAAGTAGAGATTTTTACCTGCCCTCCCAGAGCTCTAAGGCAATCTATAAAGATGGGTAGGTACAGTCAGTGTTTCCCCAAAATGTTCACCTGAAATCTTGTTTCAAGAAAAGATTGTGTTGCTTAAAGACCAAAGATGCAAGGTTGGGACTTACTCCCCTACATGGTCTCTGGGGTCCATGTGAGCCTCTTAAACGCTCCCCTTGGGGATGGTGGAGGAAGCGATAGAGATGGACATTGCCCAGATCAGGTTGCCTGTCCAGGCAGAGACATGGCTCATTTTTACAGTGAGGGGATGTCCTACAGCAGAGTGACTGCCATGCGGCAGAGTGAGGTCTGGATTAGAGTGAGGGCTGTAGCCAAGAGCCTCTCGGAAGGGTCTCAGGGAACTGTCTGTAGGGAGCAGGGCTCTCTGATAAATACTCACGCTGAGTCCATTTATCGTAGCCAAGAAATGGAAACAGTCTAAATGTCCATCCACAGGCGTTTGGGATTTTAGCAGAGGCAAACTATTATATACAGGATGGGTAAACAGCGTCCCCGTGGCTCAGATGGTAAAGCATCTGCCTGCAATGTGGGAGACCTGGGTTCGGTCCCTGGGTTGGGAAGATCCCCTGGAGAAGGAAATGGCAACCCACTCCAGTATTTTTGCCTGGAAAATTCCATGGACAGAAGAGCCTGGTAGGTTAGTCCATGGGGTTGCAAAGAGTCGGACACGACTGAGCAACTTCACTTGCACTTGGGTAAACAACAAAATCCCATTGTATAGCACAGGGAGCTATATTCAATATCCTGTGATAGATCATAAGGGAAAAGAATATGAAAAAGAATATATGTATGTATAAATGAATCCACTTTGCCATATAGCAGAAATGAACACAACATTGTATATCAACCGTCACATTGAGATGCAAGGGATTGCAGACAGCTTCAGGGCCTCCTTCTTCCAAGGCTCTTCCATTATAATGACAGAAATTTGTCTTCTTTTGATTTCTTTTTTTGCAAATTGGCAGGAGAAAGTTGGAATGCAAAGGGTTCAGTCCTAAGCCTGCCGTGGGAAGTAGTGGGGAACAGGCCTTCATTACACAGACACCCGTGAGTGTCTGCAGGTGCTCAGCACTGTGCTGGGAGCTGGTGTGACAGAGAGAGAAATTGATCTGGTCCTCCAGGGGCTCTTAGCCTGGCTGGGGAGGTCTGGGTACTTACACGCGCAGGTGGATGCATTAAGTCAGTAAGTTGTGTCTGATTCTGTGGCTGTCATCTGGCCTGAGGGTGCTGTGGAAGCCTGATGCTGGACTCAGCTTCCAGTCCTACCTGCTCCATGTTTTAAATTGAAATGTCTTTGATTTACAGTGTTGCGTTAGTTCAGGTGTACGGCACAGTGACTCAGTTATATATATATGCTTCTACTACCTGACGCTCTCAAAAGCATCACTTTCTCTAGGTTTTGGGGGGATAAAAAAGTTGAAAACAATCCAGATATAAATCATTAGCAAAAATAAATAAATAAACAGCACCATTCTTACACAAGAAATACTATGCAGCATTAGGAATAAATGAGCTACTGTTATCTTCAACAATATAGATCAATCCCAAAGCATGATATTGAGTGAAAAGAAAAACCTGATGGAAACAAATATATTCTGTAACAGTCTATTTATATAAAATTTAAAACCAGGCAAAGCTGATTTATGGGGTTAGAAGTCATTGGTTATTCTAGAAGGAAGGCGTGGCTGAACAGTGGGAGGGGCATGGTGTGTGTGTGTGTGTGTGTATGTGTGTGTGTGTGTGATGCTCTATTTCTTGATTTTGATAGTGGATTCATGGGTGCATTCATTTAGGTTTTATTCACTATTCTGTGTGTATATGATATTTTATTTAGATGTTTACTTAAGAGGGAATGAAGAGATTGAGCTGTGTTCTCCCTTCTAGACTTAATCACATCAAAGAGCTTGGATCTGCACTTAATGTGGACCCACTCTGTACCTTGCATAGGGTGCCTTCTCCAAAGTTTATGTTCAAAACAAGCTGGTGGACTTCAAACCATGTTCCAAGACAAAGACTTCTGCAGTATTTTCCCGGGGTCCCAAAGCAGGGTTTTTATGCAACCATTTTACATATGTATATACCCCTGATAGCTCAGTTGGTAAAGAATCTGCCTGCAATGCAGGAGACCCCAGTTCAGTTCCTAGGTTGGGAAGATCCACTCCAGTATTCTTGGACTTCCATTGTGGCTCAGCTGGTAAAGAATCCACCTCCAATGTGGGAGACCTGGGTTCAATCCCTGGGTTGGGAAGATCCCCTGTCCATTTAAGCATCCCCTGCTTTTTAAATAGCATTCCTTCTTCTCTGGAAAGGAGATGGCAAAATGGTCTATAAAGAGTGATAGGGCAGGCTCTAGTCCTGGATAAAGCATTCAGGAAATGCTACCCCTAATCCATTTCAACTGAGAAAAATTTCCCAGCCTCCAGAAGAAAGGCAGCCCTTTCAACTCCTTGATACTAGCCTAATGAGCCTCATTTTGACTTTCTAACCTATAGAACCATAACATAATGTTTATGTTGTTTAAAGTCATTAAGTTTGTCATAACTTGTAACTCATCAGTAGAAAACAAATACAGATACAAAAACTGATGAAGAGAAAGTCGAATAAATGAATGAGAGAATTAGGCTTCTTTGTTCAGAAGATATTAAGAAGTGCCAAGAATACACAGAAGAACTATACAAAAAAGATCTTCATGACCCAGATAACCACAATGGTGGGATCATTCACCTAGAGCCAGACATCCTGGAATGTGAAGTCAAGTGGGCCTTAGGAAGTATCACTACTAACAAAGCTAATGGAGGTGATGGAATTCCAGCTGAGCTATTTCAACTCCTAAAAGATGATGCTGTGAAAGTGCCGCTCTCAATATGCCAGCAAATTTGGAAAACTCGGCAGTGGCCACAGGACTGGAAAAGGTCAGTTTTCATTCCAATCCCAAAGAAAGGCAACGCCAAAGAATGTTCAAACTACCACACAATTGCACTCATCTCACATGCAAGCAAAGTAATCCTCAGTTTTCCAAGCCAGGCTTCAACAGTGTGAGAACCATGAACTTCCAGATGTTCAGGTGAATTTAGAAAAGGCAGAGGAACCAGAGATCAAATTGCCAACATCATTGGATCATCAAGAAAGCAAGAGAGTTTCAGAAAAACATCTACTTCTGCTTTATTGACTATGTCAAAGCCTTTAATTGTGTGGATCACAACAAATTGTGGAAAATTCTTCAAGAGATGGGAATACCAGATGACCTTACCTGCCTTCTGAGAAATCCGTATGCAAGTCAAGAAGTATCAGTTAGAACTGGACATGGAACAGCAGACTGATTCCAAATCGGGAAAGGAGTACGTCAAGGCTGTATACTGTCACCCTGCTTATTTAGCTTAAATGCAGAGTACATCATGCGATATGCCAGGCTGGAAGAAGCACAAGCTGGAATCAAGATTGCCTGGAGAAATATCAATAACCTCAGATATGCAGATGATACCACCCTTATGGCAGAAAGTGAAGAAGAACTGAAGAGCCTTTTGATGAAAGTGAAAGAGGAGAGTGAAAAAGTTGGCTTAAAACTCAACATTCAGAAAACTAAGATCATGGCATCTGGTCCCTCATTTCATGGCAAACAGATGGGGGAAACAATGGAAACAGTGGGAGACTTTATTTTCTTGGGCTCCAAAATCACTGCAGATGGTGACGGCAGCCATGAAATTAAAAGACGCTTGTCCCTTGGAAGAAAAGTTATGACCAACCTAGACAGCATATTTAAAAGCAGAGACATTACTTTGCCAACAAAGGTCTGTCTAGTCAAAATTACGGTTTTTCCAGTACTCATGTATGGATGTGAGAGTTGGACTCTAAAGAAATCTGAGAGCCAAAGAATTGATGCTTCTGAACTGTGGTATTGGAGAAGACTCTTGAGAGTCCCTTGGACTGCAAGGAAATCCAACCGGTCCATCCTAAAGGAAATCAGTCCTGAATGTTGATTGGAAGGACTGATGCTGAAGCTGAAGCTCCAATACTTTGGCCACTCGATAACGAAACACTGACTCATTGGAAAAGACCCTGATGCTGGGAAAGATTGGAGGCAGGAGGACAAGGGGACGGCAGAGGATGAGATGGTTGATGGTATCACCGATTCGATGGACATGAGTTTGAGCAGGCTCGAGGAGTTGGTGGTGGACAGGGAAGCCTGGTGTGTAGCAGTCCATGGGGTCCCAGAGTCCGACAGGACTGAGCGACTGAACTGACTGTTCAGTTTGTATATAGTTCCACTAGGTGGCGCTCTAACTACACTATTGAAACAGCTCCTCTCCGGAAGCGCCTTGTTTTTTTCCATCGCAGGGAGTTGTCTTCAGGCACAAAAAGCTGTTACTCCACAAAAAGCTGTTACTCCACAAAAAAGTTCAAGGGAAAATTGTGAAGTGGAAATTTTGATCATTCTTTTATCCCTTTCAGGTCAGAATGCAGAGGCCTTCTGGAGGCCAGGAATAGCCCCTCCCCACGTCCAGGGTGGGGTCTGCTCACTGCTGCTTCTTACCTGACCTGGGGATCCAAAGACAGCGCCCAAAGCGGCTGCACTGCCAGCCAGCAATCCACCAAATAAAACCTACCTAGCTCTTCCATCTAAATAAGACTAGCGTACAAATGAAATTATGCACAAAAGAGAAATAGACCCCCAGACATAGAAAGCAAATTTATGGTTACCAAAGAGAAAAGGTGGCGGTAATTACGGTTTTTCCAGTACTCATGTATGGATGTGAGAGTTGGACTCTAAAGAAATCTGAGAGCCAAAGAATTGATGCTTCTGAACTGTGGTATTGGAGAAGACTCTTGAGAGTCCCTTGGACTGCAAGGAAATCCAACCGGTCCATCCTAAAGGAAATCAGTCCTGAATGTTGATTGGAAGGACTGATGCTGAAGCTGAAGCTCCAATACTTTGGCCACTCGATAACGAAACACTGACTCATTGGAAAAGACCCTGATGCTGGGAAAGATTGGAGGCAGGAGGACAAGGGGACAGCAGAGGATGAGATGGTTGATGGTATCACCGATTCGATGGACATGAGTTTGAGCAGGCTCGGGGAGTTGGTGGTGGACAGGGAAGCCTGGTGTGCAGCAGTCCATGGGGTCCCAGAGTCCGACACGACTGAGCGACTGAACTGGCTGTTCAGTTTGTATATAGTTCCACTAGGTGGCGCTCTAACTACACTATTGAAACAGCTCCTCTCCGGAAGCGCCTTGTTTTTTTCCATCGCAGGGAGTTGTCTTCAGGCACAAAAAGCTGTTACTCCACAAAAAGCTGTTACTCCACAAAAAAGTTCAAGGGAAAATTGTGAAGTGGAAATTTTGATCATTCTTTTATCCCTTTCAGGTCAGAATGCAGAGGCCTTCTGGAGGCCAGGAATAGCCCCTCCCCACGTCCAGGGTGGGGTCTGCTCACTGCTGCTTCTTACCTGACCTGGGGATCCAAAGACAGCGCCCAAAGCGGCTGCACTGCCAGCCAGCAATCCACCAAATAAAACCTACCTAGCTCTTCCATCTAAATAAGACTAGCGTACAAATGAAATTATGCACAAAAGAGAAATAGACCCCCAGACATAGAAAGCAAATTTATGGTTACCAAAGAGAAAAGGTGGCGGAGTATAAATTAAGAGTTCGGGATTAACATATACACACTGCTGCTGCTGCTGCTGCTGCTGTTGTCTCTTCAGTCATGTCCGACTCTGTGCGAAACCATAGACGGCAGCCCACCAGGCTCCTCTGTCCCTGGGATTCTCCAGGCAAGAATACTGGAGTGGGTTGCCATTTCCTTCTCCAGATATACACACTACTATACATAAAATAGATAATCCACAAGATCTTACTGTATAGCACAGGGGACTCTACTCAATACTCTGTAATGACCTATAAGGGAAAAGAATCTGAAAAAGGATAGATAAACACATGCATAACTGAGTCACTTTGCTACACATCTGAAACTAACACATCATTGTAAGTCAATTATAGCTCAATAAAAAATGAGTATAACTGCAGATCCTGCTGTATTTATACAACCATATTTATAAGCTAATAAGCTAATTTATGACTTCCCAGGTGGCACAGGAGATGTTGGTTTGATCCCTGGGTTGGGAATATCCCCTGGATATATTTTCCTGGTCATCATTATTATTTATTAAGCTCCTATGAAGTATTGGTTACTGTTCTAGAAAAACAAAAACAGTCTTCCTTGGTGGCTCAGATGATAAAGAATCCTCCTGTAATGCAGGAGACCCAGGTTTGATCCCTGGGCTGGGAGGATCATCTGGAGGAGGGAATGGAAACCCACTCCAGTATTCTTCTCTGGAAAATTCCCTGGACAGAGGAGCCTGATGGGCTATGGGGTTGCAGAGTTGGACCTGACTGAATGACTAACACTTTCACTTTCAAGTTCCTAAGAGGTATTGGTTACTGTTCTAGAAAAACAATGTTAGGTAAAACTTGGCTGTTACCTGTCCATCGACTCAATATTATTATTATTATTTTAAATTATTTATTTGGCTCTGATGGGTCTTAATTGTGGCACAAGGGATCATCACTCTTCTTTGAGGCATGTGGGATTTAGTTCTCTGACCAGGGATTAAACCCAGGCCCCCTGCATTGGGAGCTTGGAGTCTGAGCCTCTGGACCATTAGGGAAGTCCCCCCACTGACTCAATATTAAAGAGGAGTTTGGAGTGGGGCTCTATTAGTGGAAGGATGAAAGTGCTATGGGGCCATGAAAGGCACCCAAGTTCAACCATCCTTGGAGAAGGAGAGAGACTTGGCCAGAGGAGGTGATATTTGAGTTGGCCCTGGGAGAGAGTGAGGAGTGTGTTTCTCATAAAGGGAAGGTGAGCAGCAGAGAAAGGGGACATGGCTTTTGAGGAGGGTCAGGTCCTTCTGATGGTCTGCAGGGCCAGGTGAGTGGTGGGAGAGGCTAGAGGCAGCCAGCAAAGCACAGGGGGATTCCTTTGTCAAGAGGCTGAAAGGCCAGACCAGGGAGTTTGGACATCAATCCATGGTCAGCAGGGATTATTTAGGGGTTTTATTCACATCCTGACATGGCCAGGTTTACATTCTTAAAAGATCTCTCTGATAAACATGTGGAGGTTCTATGAGGTGGGGAGACCCCTTGAGCAGGAATACCTGCTCGGAATGTCTTCATTACACGTGAGAAAGGGGAAGAGCCTGAAAGGGGGCAGAAGCAAAGGTAACAGAGGAGACGGGATGAGTGAAAGGAGAATTATGGGACTTTGTTAAGATGAACACCATTAGTGAGGAATAGAAGGAGGTGTCCAAAAATGCGGCTGTGTGTCTTCGATTTGGGAGATGGTTTCTATGGCGAAGCCTTTGATCAAGAGTGAAAATAAAGGAGGAGCAGGGTGAGGGGGCGGTGTGGATTTTACCTCAGAGGCCAGTCAGTCATACAGGCAAAGAAGAGGGAGAAATAGAACAGCATAAGTGAGCCCTGAAAAATGGAGTTTGCCTGAAGCTGAGAAAGAAGACAGTTCAAGGAAGTGGTAGTCGGGACATCAGATGCCATGGAAAGGCCAGGCAGGAAGAAGAGCCAAAGGACATCTTTACAGGGACGTGCTGGGGTCACCAGGACCGTAGGAAGGCTTGGTTTAGTGGGCATGGGACGGGCTACAGGATGGTGAAGAAACCCACCAGCACCCTGATGCTTCTCTTTCAGGGCTGGACTGTTGAAGAGAAGGCTATAAGCAGGGAGACAGAAATGTGCAAACTTTTTTTAAAATTTAAATTTATTTTTAATTGGAGGATAATTGCTTTACAGTATTATGTTGGTTTCTGCCAAACGTCATCATGAATCAACCACAGGTATATGTATGTCTGCTCTCTCTTGAGTTTCCCTCCTGCCTCCCACCCTTTCCCACCCTTTTAGCTTGTCACGGAGCCCCGGATTTAAGCTTGCCCTGTCAATTTAGCAAATTCCCGCTGGCTATCTAATTTTGCATATGGTAATATATATGTTTCAATGCCACTCTCTCCATTTGTCCCACCCTCCCCTTCCCCGTCTGTGTCAAAGGTTTTGAGAAATTTTAGAGTTGAATGTTTTGTGGTGGCTGAGGGAAAGTCAGCAAAAAGGGAGAGAGCAATAAATGTACTTAACAATTCAAACCAAGGGAACAATTTTGGTCTGAATTTCAGGCACTGCTGGGTAGATTTTGAGGGGAATTTTCAGTGGGCAGCACCCCAAAGCTCTACTCAATTGGCCTCGGTCTCCCCCTTGCCTGAATGGGCAGCCCTGTCTCTTGTGTGTCTCGGAGGAGAGAATTGTGGGGTGTTGATTTCTGGGAAAAGCCTGAGAGGAGCAATTAGACAGAATTAGGCACCCATCCATGTCCTGCCAGTTATCACACTAGGCAAGTGAGATCACCTCTGCTCCTCAGTTTGTAGGTTTTCCTGTTTTTAATTTATTTGACTGTGTCGAATCTTATTTTTAGCACACAGGCTCTGCAGTTGCGGTGTGTGTGCTTAGTTGCCCTGCAGCATGTGGGATCCTAGCTTCCCGACCAGGGATCGAACCCACATCCCCTGCATTGCAAGGTAGATTCTTAACCACTGGACCACCAGGGAAGTCCTTTGCACCTCAGTTTTCTCCTGAGGAAAAGGGGTAACATCTTCCTTCAGGCCATGTGCTGGAGTTTAATGGTATCACACATGCAAAAACACCCAAGGTGTTGCCTCAGCAGTCCCAGGTGAATTCTAAGTTTTTTTATTTGCGGTTATTCCTAATAAAGGGTTCCTGACAATGAGATTTCCTTCTTCTTGGAGTTGCTGACAGCCCCCATGTTTGATTGCAAGTTTATATGTACCTGTGGATCTTCTCTGTATACATCACTGTCTGGGCTCTTCCCAGCCTGGAAGTGGGACTTCTAATTGCTGAAATTTTCTTGGTATCTAGTTCAGAGCTAGATAGCCTGAGCACTCAAAAATCCAGCCAATGGAGAGGGTGTGGAGGAAAGGGAACTCTCTTGTACTGTGGATGGGAATGCAAATCGGTACAGCAGTTCCTTAAAAAGCTAAGAATAAAACCACCATATAACCCAGCAATCCCACTACTGGGCATAAACTCTGAGAAAACCATATTTGAAAAAGACACATGTAGCCCAATGTTCACTGAAGCACTATTTACAATAGCTAGGACATGGAAGCAGCCTCTATGTCCATCGATAGATAAATGGATAAACAAGTTGCAGTACGTATGCACAATGGAATATTGCTCAGCCATAAAAAGGAATATAAAAGGGAACATTTGACTCAGTTCTAATGAGCTGGATGAACCTAGAGCCCACTGTGAAGAGTGAGGTAAGAAAGAGAAAGACAAGTATCATATCTTAATGCATATATGTGGAATCTAGAGAGACGATACTGATGAACCTTTTTTGCAGGGCGGCAGTGGAGACACAGACATATGGACACAGTGGGGGAAGGAGAGACTGGGATGTATTGAGAGAGCGGCACTGAAACATGCACATTACCGTGTGTAACATTAGATGGCCAGGAGAGCTTTGCCATATGATGCAGGGGGCTCACACTGGCGCTCGGTGGCCACCTTTAGGGGTGGGATGGGGTGGGAGGTGGCAGGGAGGTTCAAGAGAAGGGGGACATATGTATGCTTCTGGCTGATTCATGTTGATGTGTGGCAGAAACCAACACAATTTTATAAAGCAAATATCCTCCAATTAAAAAAAAAAAAAAAAACCAAAACAGTCAAATAGCTCTGTCATCCAGTAGGCTCAGGAGAAGGAGCTGGGGAAGTCAGGTCTGGAACAAACAGCATGCGTCCAATTTGAAAATTCCTGGCCCCACCATCTTTCTTAGGAAGCCCACTCTCGGGAGGTCCCTGGTGGTTCAGTGGCTAGAACTCTGTGCTCCCAGTGTAGAGGCCCTGGGTTCAGTCCCCAGTCAGGGAACTAGATCCCACATGCTGCAACCTGGCATGCATGCATGCTGAGACACTTCAATTGTGTCCGACTCTTTGTGACCCCAAGGACTGTAGCCTGCCAAGCTTGTCTGTTTATGGGATTCTTCAGGCAAGAATACTGGAGTGGGTTTCCATGCCCTTCTCCAGGGGATCTTCCGACCCAGGGATCGAACCCGAGTCTCTTATATCTCCTGCATTGGTAGGTAGGTGAAGTCAGGTAGGTGAAGTCACTCAGTCGTGTCCGACTCTTTGTGACCCCGTGGACTGTAGCCTATCAGGCTCCTCCGTCCATGGGATTTTCCAGGCAAGAGTGCTGGAGTGGATTGCCATTTCCTTCTCCAGGGGAACTTCCCGACCCAGGAATCGAACCCGGGTCTCCCGCACTGCAGGCCGATGCTTTACCGCCTGAGCCACCAGGGAAGCCTTTCTTTATCACTAGTGCAACCTGGGAAGCCTAAGACCCGGCACAGCCAAATAAATAAATATTTTTTTTTTTAAAAAAGGGAAAGCCCTCCTTGGTAAGTCAGCACATGGGCCTGTATTGACCTCCTGTGAACAGCTGAGGAGCACGTTCCCCTCCAGGTAATTTCTCTACCTGCACACAGCTCCTGACACCCAGCAGCATTTATCTAACCTGGACTTTTATTTTCCTAGAACAGCACTCTGCTGATTTTAGGAATCCCCCTTTTACACTTCTGGTAAGGATAAAGTCTCTAAAACTCCTAACAAAGATAAATTTAATTCAGATAGGGAATTGTGGACAGTAGCAGGGGGTACGGTGCTGGCTGTGTTGCAGCCTAATAGGGAGGAGATGGTGAAGCTGGCAGGACTCACTGGTGCTTGGGCGGCCACCCCTGAGTTCCTCACTGCACCTGGCCAGTGCTTTGGACATAGAAGGTGCTCAAAAAGCATCTGATGAGTAAATGACACACAGGAGAGTATGAATGAATGGATTTGGCTCATTTACTCAAGAGGCTGAAATGAACATGGAGTAGCAGTGGAAATGTTCTTGGGAAGAGGTAAACTGGTAGATCACACAGTGTTGGGGGGCAGGACAAGCACGTGGATCAGCTTGTATGTTTCAGCGTGTCCTTAAAGCACCTTCCAGCCTTGGAAGCTGGCAGCCACAACTTCATAGCATTCCAAATGCCTGTGTCACTCTC
Organism: Cephalophus harveyi; assembly: GCA_006410635.1. Lineage (NCBI taxonomy): Eukaryota > Metazoa > Chordata > Mammalia > Artiodactyla > Bovidae > Cephalophus > Cephalophus harveyi. The sequence continues at coordinate 112,492 of SJYT01013070.1, read as the reverse complement.
TTTCTTTTTCTGTTTTTAAAATAAGGTCTCTATCATATAAGAAACTAATCACCAGTCCAGGCTCGATGCAGGATACAAGATGCTTGGGGCTGGTGCACTGGGATGACCCAGAGGGATGGTACGGGGAGGGAGGTGGGAAGGGGGTTCAGGATTGGGAACACGTGTACCCCCGTGGTGGATTCATGTTGATGTATGGCAAAACCAATACAATATTGTAAAGTAATTAGCCTCCAATTAAAATAAATAAATTTAAATTAAAAAATAAATAATAAATAAGGTCTCTGTTGCATATTTTTTTATTCTTCAGCTCAGTTCAGTTGCTCAGTCGTGTCTGACTCTTTGAAACCCCATGGACTACAGCACGCCAGGCTTCCCTGTCCATCACCAACTCCCAGAACTTGCTCAAAGTCATGTCCATTATTTATTTTTATTTATTTATTTATTTATTTATATGGCTGCATCGGGTCTTACCTGGGACACATCAGATCTTCCATTGTGGCACATGGACTCTCTAGTGGTGCCTAACCTAGAGTGGGCATTCTTTTTTTAAATTGTATTTATTTATGTATTTCCCTGGTGGCTCAGATGGTAAAGCATCTGCCTACAATGCGGGAGACCCGGGTTTAATCCCTGGGTTGGGAAGATCCTCTGGAGAAGGAAATGGCAACCCACTCCAGTACTCCTCTTGCCTGGAAAATCCCATGGAAGGAGGAGTGTGATAGGCTACAGTCCATGGGGTTGCAGGGTTGGACACGACTGAGCGACTTCACTTCACTTCCTTGTGTATTTACTTTTGGCTGCACTGGGTCTTTATCGTTTTGCTCGGGCTTGCTTTTTAGCTGCAGCGAGCAGAGGCTACTCTCTGTTGCAGCGCCCAGGGTTCTCATTGTGGTGGCTTCTCTGGCTTTGGAGCACAGGCTCTGGGCGTATGGGCTTCAGCAGCTGAGACCCTTGGGCTTTGTTGCTCTGTGGCATGTGGTGTCTTCCCAGGCCAGGAACTGAACCTGTGTCCCCTGCGTTGCGAGGTGGGTTCTTAACTACTGGATCACCAGCGAAGTCCTTGTGTGTTGCTTTCATTCCACACCCATTAACACAATGCAGGAAAAGTGGATTCTAGAATGTTGGGAAAATCATTTCCTAGAGAGAACTTTTGCAGGGCTTGTCTCTGGCTTGGAGAGGCCAGTGGGGAATTACTCTAGCAAAACCACCCCTGGGGCTTGCTCAACTGAGACACTTAAACCCAGAATGAGAATGAGAGCACCCATGTGACATTCTCTGAGAGTCTGCAGAATTGACTGTTGCGAAGTTTGAAAAGAACAAACTTGGTGTTAACTCAAGTTAAAAGCTACTATAATCCACAGTTTATGGGGCTGTGGTTTGTTTCCCCTGAGACATTTCCAGGCTCTGCTCGGTGGACCAGGCTGTGTGTCTGGGGGCTGGAGGCCGCTAGGAAGCTGTGTCACACAGCCAAGAGAGTTGGTGGTGGGTGTCTGGCCCAAACAGGTCACAGAGTTTAGAAGGAGCCTCAAACAGCTAGCGGGCTTCTTGGGCTCCCAGGAGAATCAGGCCAGCGTTACTGATTTTGGGGAATTCGTCCTCAATTTTATTCTTTTGTAGCTTTGACCAATTGAGGTTTTTCAGAAGTAGCCTACAAAACCTCATACCCTGGAAAGAACTGGGTCAACTTTCCCTTTCTTTCCCCTCCAAGAGTCTAGGATATTTTACCTTCAAGGAGGTAAAGAAATCACTGAGGTTTCTTAGCTTTGACTTTCTCAGCTGCTAATTCATTTTCTTAGTTTAGAAATACGCTTTCACTGTTATGAGTTGCTTAATTCTTATACTTAGCAACTTCATTGGAGCATGTAAAAGTGTGCCATCAAATTCATGGAGATATATCTTCAAATGACCAAAGGAAAAATGCCAGTAGACCCAAGGAATAGTTGAGTCTTGGGGGCCCTATGTCCTCCATTCCAGAGCCTGTTCTGTAGCAGAGTGAATTTCAAGCAGAAGCTCAATAAGCCTCAGCAAGAAAGATGAAAACTTCTTTATTCCCCCAGTGGTTTACGAAGACAGTGGGCCAGCCCACATGAGAGGTAATGCCCAGAAAGAGAGAGATTTATTGGAAGAGTCAGGCATAAGTGTCAGTATGAGAAATATGTGAAGCATTGAATCCCATGCCTGGGCCTGTATCAAGGAGAGTAAGGATTTTTTTTTTTTTTTAAAATGCTGGATCTTTGTTACTTGCATGGGCTACTTAGAGAGCAGTAGTTGTAGTGTGCAGGATTGTCATTGCAGTGGTTTCTTTTGCTGCAGAGCACGGGCTCTAGGACACGTGGGCGCGGTAGCTGTGGCTCAGGAGCTTAGCTGCTCTGCAACATGGGATCTTCCTGGGTGAAGGATCAAACTGATGTCTCCTGCACTGGCAGGTGGATGCTCTACCACTGAGTCACCAACATAGCCCCCTGGGTCTTTTATTATTATTATTATTATTATTGGAGTATAATTGTTTTATATTATTCTATTAGTTCTGGGTCTTGCTTGCAGCATGTGAACTCCCGGTTGTAGCATATGGGATCTAATTCTTTGGTGGTGGTGGTGGTGGTTTAGTCACTAAGTTGTGTCAGACTCTTGCGACCCCATGGACTGTAGTCTGCCAGATTCCTCTGTCCATGGGATTCTCCAGGCAAGAATATTGAAGTGAGTTGCCATTTCCTTCTCCTTGACCAAGAATCACTGGATTATCTAAAAAGCAAGAGAGTTCCAGAAAAACATCTATTTCTGCTTCATTGACTATGCCAAAGCCTTTGACTGTGTGGATCACAATAAACTGTGGAAAATTCTTCAAAAGATGGGAATACCAGATTTCCGGGAGATGGTGATGGACAGGGAGGCCTGGTGTGCTGCAATTCATGGAGTTGCAAAGAGTTGGACACAACTGAGTGACTGAACTGAACTGAACTGACCAGGAATCAAATCTGGGCCCCCCTGCATTGGGAGCATAGCGTCTTAGCCACTGAACCACCAGCTAAGTCCCCAGAGTAAGGAATTTTGGCAGCCCACATTGTAGGGAAAGTGATTGCTGATTTAATAGGGAGAAACAAAGAGGTTCATTTGAAAGAGACACTGAAGAAGATCGGAGGCCACCGTGAGGCATTTCAGTGCTATCCATCTCCACTCCAGCCTCCATATGGTGGGGTTACTTTATATCTAGTATCCTCAGGTCTTCAGGAACCAAATCTTCCTGAGCTGCAATAGAAAGAGTTCTATTTTACAACAAATAACAACTGAGATTCCAAGGCAGGGGCTTGGAATTGTTATCCAGTCAAGCCAAGACCTACTGAATCGATACCTTATGGCACATTCATGGATGCAGAGCCCTGTGCTGAGCAAGTAAGGAGCATGGAGAGAAAAGAGGTGTGAACCTTCCTTGTTTCCCAAGAGCGCTTCACTGGTAAGAGAGGAAGACCCACTCATCACTAACCCGGTAAAGAACAGAGTAGCTGAGACCAAGATCTGGGCCCAAACAGCATGCCGTGGATGATGGAGAAACGGAGGGGGATATACCTAACTTAGGCTTAGTGGTGGTTGGGTGGTTTAGGTGCTAAGTTGTGTCCAAGTCTTGCAACCCCATGGACTGTAGCCCAGCAGGCTCCTCTGTCCATGGGATTCTCCAGGCAAGAATACTGGAGTGGGTTGCCATTTTCTTCCCTAGGGGATCTTCCCAACATAGGGATTGAACCCAGGTCTCCTGCATTGCAGGCGGATTCTTTGCTGACTGAGCTACCAGGGAAACCCTGAGGCTTAGAGGAAATAGCATCTCAACAGGATCCTCAACTCCCTGTTTTGCCAGATTTAAGGTGGAGGTGAGGGTGAGGCAAGTGAGACTTTTGACTAACGTGCAAAATGTAAAGAAGTGCTAAAAAAAACCCATAATCAAGACATTAATACAATAAATGATGTTTATATTAATATGATTAATATGGATACATTTAGGTTCATACACTAATATTAATCATATTGATATAAATATGAATATTTTACCAAAATAGCTTTAAAAGTTAACTCACAAAAACATACAATGAACAGAACATAGAATTTTAATAAAGTCACAATGTTTGTGACCCTGCATTCTTATAGAATGGGAAATTTTTTTTTAAGCTTGTTTATTTATTTTTGGCTGTGCTGGGTCTTTGTTGCTGTGTAGTCTTTCTTCTAGTCACAGCGAGTGGGGGCTACACTCTAGTTGTGGTATGCAGGCTTCTCACTGCCAAGGCTTCTCTAGTTGAGCACGGGCTCTAGGGCACTCAGGCTTCAGTAGTTGCAGCACGTGGACTCAGTAGTCGTGGCTCCTGAGATCTAGAGCACGGGATCAGCAGCTGTAGTGCAGGGGCTTAGCTGCTCTGCAGTATGTGGGATCTTCTTGGATCAAGGATCCAACCTTGTCTCCTGAGTTGGCAGGAGCACTCTTTACCACTGAACCAGCAGGGAAGCCCTGAACAGTTGTTTTTAATCACCTCTCCATTCCTAGTCTCCTATCAGGAGAGCTTCTGAGGGTTGACAGCAAGCTGAGAATAGATGGAGCAGCACACAGTTTAAAAAGAATTATTATGATTTTTTAATCTTTTGGCAGGGCTGTGAGGTATGTGGAATCTTAGTTCCTCAACTAGGGATCAAACCTGTGTCTCCTGAATTGAAAGCATGGAGTGTTAACCACTAGACCACCAGGGAAGTCTCTATCAAACTTTATAGACAGTCACTTTTTTTTTTTTTTTTTTGGGAGACTTTTTGTTAACTTTACATGTGATTCCAAATATGAGAGCATATTTTGATAAGTATACATGTGGGCATGTAGTTTTCCTTTTGCCTCAGCTCCAATATGCTTGCCACAGCACAGCCCTGGCCAGGTTGGGAAGGAAGGGAGGACTTATGGACAAGGAAGAGCTTGAGCAAAGGTTCAGTTAGCTCAGTTGCTCAGTCGTATCCGACTCTTTGCGACCCCATGAACTGCAGCATGCCAGGCCTCCCTGTCCATCACCAACTCCCGGAGGTTACCCAAACTCATGTCTACTGAGTTGGTGATGCCATCCAACTATCTCTTCTCTGTCATCTCCTTCTCCTCCTGCCCTCAATCTTTCCCAGCATCAAGGTCTTTTAAAATGAGTCAGCTCTTCACATCAGGAGGCCAAAGTATTGGAGTTTCAGCTTCAACATCAGTCCTTCCAATGAATATTCAGGACTGATTTTCTTTAGGATGAACTGGTTGGATCTCCTTGTAGTCCAAGGGACTCTCAAGAGTCTTCTCCAACACCACAGTTCAAAAGCATCAATTCTTCAGTGCTCAGCTTCTTTATAGTCCAACTCTCACATTCATACGTGACTCCTGGAAAAACCATAGCTTTGACTAGACGGACCTTTGTTGGCAAAGTAATGTCTCTGCTTTTTAATATGCTGTCTAGGTTGGCCATAACTTTCTTTCAAGGAGCAAGCATCTTTTAATTTCATGGCTGCAGTCACCATCTGCAGTGATTTTGGTACTGCAGCATGCCAGGCCTCCCTGTCCATCACCAACTCCCGGAGGTTACCCAAACTCATGTCTACTGAGTTGGTGATGCCATCCAACTATCTCTTCTCTGTCATCTCCTTCTCCTCCTGCCCTCAATCTTTCCCAGCATCAAGGTCTTTTAAAATGAGTCAGCTCTTCACATCAGGAGGCCAAAGTATTGGAGTTTCAGCTTCAACATCAGTCCTTCCAATGAATATTCAGGACTGATTTTCTTTAGGATGAACTGGTTGGATCTCCTTGTAGTCCAAGGGACTCTCAAGAGTCTTCTCCAACACCACAGTTCAAAAGCATCAATTCTTCAGTGCTCAGCTTCTTTATAGTCCAACTCTCACATTCATACGTGACTCCTGGAAAAACCATAGCTTTGACTAGACGGACCTTTGTTGGCAAAGTAATGTCTCTGCTTTTTAATATGCTGTCTAGGTTGGCCATAACTTTCTTTCAAGGAGCAAGCATCTTTTAATTTCATGGCTGCAGTCACCATCTGCAGTGATTTTGGAGCCCCCCAAAAATAAAGTCAGCCACTGTTTCCACTATTTCCCCATCTATTTGCCATGAAGTGACGGGATGCCATGATCTTAGTTTTCTGAATGTTGAGCTTTAAACCAACTTTTTAACTCTCCTCTTTCACTTTCATCAAGAGGCTCTTTAGTTCTTCTTCATGTTCTGCCATAAGGGTGGTGTCATCTGCATATCTGAGCAAAGGTAGGAGGCACCAAAACATGTTCAGACCCACGGCGGGTGGGGTGGGTGGTGGGAGTAGGGGGAGAAATTATAAATATCATGTATGAGAAATGGTAGTAAGAGAGAGAGAGCTGAAGAGTTGAGAAAATGGAGAGATTGTGGAGGGCTTTCTATACTCTCCTGAATACAATAGTATCTATTGTCGGCACTTAAGGGACCATCAAACACTTCTGAGCACAGTCTTTGGGGCCAGTTACTTGAGGGGAAGGAGAGAGCACTAGTCGCAGAGAATGAAACAAGAGACAGACCTACCAGAGGGCAGCCACTGCAAGGGACCTGGAAGAATAAGCGAGCACTCCAACACAGCAAAGGTCCTCCGGGATAATAAACTGCATGTTCATAATACACTTTTTGTGAATAATATCTGACAAACTAATGTCCACCTGAGGGCAGGAAATGAACTGTGATCCTGTTTCCCAGTGAGGATACAGCAGCCTCACTGAACACATCACTTATCTAACATGTCCACACACTTCCTTCATCAGCTGCTGAATTTCTAGGCGGAGATGGAGTGAGGTCCCACAAGCTGGTCCCTCCTTCTTGTTCTTAGAACTAATCAGGACACATTTCAGAGAAAGAGCCAGAAGCCCATCTCAGATGTAGGGGAGGACTGGGAAATCAGTTCTCAGAAACATTTTCTGTCTTTTTTTCCTTTCCCATATAATAGTGAGTGTACTAAGAAAAGAGAAGGCGATGGCACCCCATTCCAATACTCTTGCCTGGAAAATTCCATGGACGGAGGAGCCTGATAGGCTCCAGTCCATGGGGTCGATAAGAGTCGGGCACGACTGAGCGACTTCACTTCCCTTTTCACTTTCATGCATTGGAGAAGGAAATGGCAACCCACTCCAGTATTCTTGCCTGGAGAATCCCAGGGAGCGGGGAGCCTGGTGGGCTGCCGTCTATGGGGTCACACAGAGTTGGACACGACTGAAGCGACTTAGCAGGCACTAAGAAAAGATAAAGCCTTCGCAAAATTGGGGGAGAGACCTTATTTTATAAAATGCATATTTTGTATTTTTTGAAATGCATATTTTGTTGTTGCTATTGTTCGCTCGCTCAGTCGTGTCTGACTATTTGTGACCCCATGAATGACAGCATGCCAGGCTTTCCAGTCCTTCACTATCTCCCAGAGTTTGCTCAAACTCATGTCCATTGAGTCAGTGATGTCATCCAACCATCTCTTCCTCTGTCATCCCCTTCTCCTCCTGCCCTCAATCTTTCCTAGCATCAGGGTCTTTTCCAGTGAGTTGGTTCTTTGCATCAGGTGGCCAAAGTATTGGAGTTTCAACTTCAGCATCAGCCCTTCCAATGAATATTCAGGGTTGATTTCCTTTAGGATTGACTGGTTTGATCTCTTTGAAGTCCAAGGGACTCTCAAGAGTCTTCTCTAGCACCACAGTTTGAAAACATGAATTCTTTGGCACTCAGCCTTCTTTATGGTCCAACTCTCACATCCATACATGACTACTGGAAAAACCATAAGTTTGACTAGATGGACCTTTGTTGGCAAAGTGATGTCTCCACTTTTTAATATGCTTTCTAGGTTTGTAATCTCATCACCCATGAGCCTATGCTCTGCAACAAGAGAAGCAACCACAGTGAGAAGCCCTAGTACCACAACTAGAGAGTAGACCCCGCTCCCCAAAACTGTAGAAAAGCCCAGGCAGCAGTGAAGACTCAGCACAGCCAAAAATAAATAAATAAAATTATTAAAAATGGGAGCTTTTCAAATATTTTCAAAAGGTATACTTCTGTAAATGTAGATAAATCTTTCTTCAAGTGGCCTGAAAAGTGAAGTTGAATTTAAATGAGACTCATTCATATTTTGAATGTCAAACCCCTTGGGGAGGCTGAGTTGTTTAAGATCTTAATCTCCAGGACAGTGAGCTATCCTGTTAGGAAAAGTAACATAAGAGAAAAAAATTATCCAGCAAAAGACTTGAAATAGTATCTGTCTTAGTCAACTCAAGTTACCATAACAAAATACTATAAACCAGGTGGCTTAAATAGCAGATGTTTATTTTCCCATGGTTCTAGAGGCTGGAAGTCTGAGATCAGGGTGCCAGCATGGTTGGGTTTTGATGGTTGGCTTGCTGTCTCTTGCTATCTCTCCTTGTTCTCACATGGCCTTTCTTTGGTGCCTGTCTGTGTGCAGGGAGAGAGAGAGAGAAAGAGAGAATGCTCTGGTGTCTTCTCTTATGTCTTATCAGACCAGGGCACCTGCCTTCATGAACCCATCAAACCTTAATTATTTCCCCAAGGCTCCATCTGCACATACCATCACACAGAGTTAAATCTCCAACATCTGAATTTTGGAGGGACACAAAGCATTCAATCCATAACATTATTGAAGGTCTCAATTGTGAGAGATTAATTGATTAAAATGAAAAATACAGAAAATTCCTAAAGCAGTTCAAAGACTGGAGAGATCCCTTTGGCACTCCCAAGAAAGAACTAATGTCTAACTGTGCAGAGAAGCTCATAAAACAGCACCCTGAGCAAAGCAACAGGTGACAAGGGGACTGGAAGTTCATTTCATGCTGAGCAAAAGTGGAAGCTAAGAAAGAGAGACCCACTTGGCCTGTGTTATGAGAAATCTCAAAGACTGTGTCGGGGGAGCTGCCTTTCATACTTCCTGGTAGTAGGGAAATGCAGATCCAGGAAGAATACTTTGTCCCAGCTCTGTAGGGCTGATGGCAGGGGCAGCAGGTGGGAGACAGGGAGGTGAGGAAGCTGCAGGACTGCCCTGAACTGGAGAGATCCAGAGCCTGAACCAGGCATTTCTCTTGCCATGTTGTCACTAGCAATTCCCGGCTCAGAGTTAGAAGCTTGCACAATGTAGTGGAGTGTGCAGATGCTCAAGGGACTCTTTAAAAATCTTTGTCTTATTTGGACTAAGGAAACACTAGAGCCTCAGGAGCGGTGCCAAGAAGAATCCTCCAGCCCAGAGGCACCACGAGTGAACACTTCAAGGTGTTAGAGACATGCTGTCCTGATGAATTATATTGATAAGAGGGATTACTGTGGGATCACAAAATCAAAGCACTCACTGGTAAAAATCTATTTTCTCCTGTCTATTAGGGAGCACAAAGACACAATGGTATTCCTATGCCTTCTCCTGTATCCACACTGGAAGTGAACTAGAGAGAGAATAGGGAATAGGTCTGGTTTTGTAAGATTCACTTTTCCACTATAAAAAAACAATGGAAAAAACCCAACAATAACAACAGATACTCACTTTCTACTCAGACCAGATATTACTGGATAGTTCTCTGAAAATCATTTCACAATTCGCATTGCTGGGCCAAATGCTCCTCGAGTATATGACCATTCCTCCCCCGAGAGCCCTGGTAAAGAAATTTCATGAAGCTACAGACAAATCCTTTTAGGTGAAAGAGGACATGATAAAAATTGTGTCAGTCAGACTCTGTACACCATTCTGTAAGCCCGAATCTAGAAAAAGTCCAAGCCAACAGTAAGCAGTATTTGCTTTGATTGATCCAACAAGGCTGTTACTTCAGAGCTTAGGTATGGTCCAGATGCCGTCATTCCTGTAAGTCCAGCGGTTCCTGGAGAGTGAGGTCTGTGGTTGAATTGGCCTTGCTCCGCAGGGCCACAGGACCAGAAATCGGCTGGCAAGCCACCTGGCTGGAAGCTGGGTCTGTCAGACCAATAACATTATAATATGTGTCAGGTTGTGTCCAGACAACCAGAGGGTCCTGTTTCTGGCCATCTGTGCTGAAGGGTTTTGATCCACACAGCGTGCTCAGTCTTGGGGAGGGAGAAAGGGCACATTCTGGCAACCACTTACCTCTTTGTGGGTCTGAGACAACATTATATCACAGAAAGTTCTCCTCTGGTCTTGGGAGAGATGAAAATTTAGTGTAGGATATATAAGTGAAAGCCTCTAGTGGTCACTAATAATAATAGTATCATCTTAAATTTATGTGGCACCTTGCAGCATATAGAACTCTCATTTGATCCTCTATGAACAAGATGGGTATTATTCACTCCACTTTGTAGGTGGAGACACAAACCTGTGAGGTTCAATGTAATGCTCATGTCATTTAACTAGTGGATGGCAGAGTCAGAACGGAAACACGGGTCTCCTGACTCCTGCTCACAGGACTTTCTTTGTTTTCTTTGTTTTTATTTTGGCTGTACTGGGTCTTCATTGTGGGCTTTTTGTTGGGGCACAAGGGCTTTCTCTAGTTGTGGCAAGCACGGGCTTCTCTTTCTCTAGAGTAAGCATGCTTAGTAATTGTGACTGGTGGGCTTAGTTGCCCCGAGGCATGTGGGATCTTGGATCCCCGATGAGGGATCGAACAAATGTCCCTGGCATTAGAACTCAGATTCTCAACCCCTGGAACACCAGGGAAGTCCTTGTCACAGGACTTCCTGAACAGTAAAAAAAAAAGGCTCTGAAAAATGAACCTAGTTCATTTTCTGAGCAGGTGATCTGTAACAATAGTGGTAATAATAGTCACTCATAATAAATGTTTTACCTGATTTTTATCTGGTTGACAATCATCATTTATGTCTAAAGCCAACAAACACCAGATTTTCTGCTCTTTCCAGTGCAGGCTGGGGAAGGAGGAAAAAAGAGAAATACTGTGCTAAACTGTAGCTAAGCTCTTTTGTTCCTTCACTCTTCTACTTGCTATCAAAATTATCCATCAACTCCCGTATGTTTACCCTAGATATTCAGAACATATCTGGAACCATTCTGGAATCATTTAACTGAATAAAGCTGACTTACATGCCCCCTCAAGACTGCACAGTCCAGAGGAAGAAGGGGCTGACGGGCAGAATGTGAAGCCATGTTTTCATTTCTCTTATTAGGCTTCTCATGGGCTCAGCGGTAAAGAATCTGCCAGCCAATGCAGGAGCCACAGGAGACGTGGGTTCAATCCCTGGGTTGGAAAGATCCCCTGGTGTGAGGTGAGGTGAGGTGAAGTCACTCAGTCGTGTCCGACTCTTTGCGACCCCGTGGACCGTAACCCACTAGGCTTCTCTGTCCATGGGATTCTCCAGGCAACAATACTGGAGTGGATTGCCATTTCCTTCTCCATCCCCTGGTGTAGGAAATGGCAACCCACTCCAGTACTCTTGCCTGGGAAATCCCATGCACAGAAGAGCCTGGCAGGCTTATCTATGGGGTCGAAAAGAGTAGGATATGACTAATCAACTAAGCATGCACACTGAGTTCATAGGTTTTGTTTCTTTTACCAGTTCTCTGCAGAGAGGCTCTGTCCCATCTTCAGCCTGGAAATACAATTCTAGCAACACATACTTTAGAATGAATTCTAGCAAACAAACCATAAATATTCTAGATCATCACAATAGCACTTTATTTGGAGAGGGGGGAGTATCTATTTTTGGAGGGCTTCCCAGGTGGCACTTATTTAACTTATCTGCAGAATACATCATAAGAAATGCTGGGCTGGATGTCAAGCATTGACAAGATTGCCAAGATGAAATCAAGATTGCTGGAAGAAATATCAATAACCTCAGACATGCAGATGACACCACCCTTATGGCAGAAAGTGAAGAGGAACTAAACAGTCTTTTCATGAAGGTGAAAGAGGAGAGTGAGAAAGCTGGCTTAAAACTCCATATTCAAAAAACTAAGATTATGGCATCCAATTCCATCACTTCATGGCAAATAGATAAACAATGGAAACAGTGACAGACTATTTTTTTGGGTTCACAAATCACTGCAGACAGTGACTGCAGCCATGAAATTAAAAGACACTTGTTCCTTGGAAGAAAAGCTATGACAAACCTAGATTGCATATTAAAAAGCAGAGACATTACTTTACCTTCACAGGTCCATATAGTCAAAGCTATGGTTTTTCCAGTAGTCATGTATGGATGTGAAAGCTGGACAATAAAGAAGGCTGAGTGCCAAAGAATTGATGCTTTTAGACTGTGATGTTGGAGAAGACTCTTGAAAGTTCCTTGGACTGCAAGGAGATCCAATGAGTCAATCCTAAAGGAAATCAACTGCTAAAGCTGAAATTCCAATGCTTTGGACACCTGATGTGAAGGGCTGACTCACTGGAAAGGACCCTGCTTCTGGGAAAGATTGAAGGCAGGAAGAGAAAGGGACGACAGAGGACAAGATGATTAGATGGCATCACTAGCTCAATGGACAGGAGTTTGAGCAAGCTCTGGGAGATGGTGAAGGATGGTGAAGCTTGGTGTGCTACAGTCCATGGGGTCACAAAAAGTCGGATACAACTGAGTGACTGAACAACAACAAAGGTGAGGCTAGTGGTAAAGAACTTGCCAATGCAGGGGACATGAGACATGAGACCCCGTTCAACCAAAAATATAAAAATAAAATAAGGAAAGAAAAAATAATTTCAAAAAATCTTTTGACTTGTTTTAAGAGCATAAAGCATGGGTTGCTGTTTTCTTCTCCAGAGGATCTTCCCTCCAGGGATTGAACTTGGGACTCCTACATTGCAGGCAGTCTTTACTGACCCCATGGACTGTAGCCCACCAGGCTCCTCTGTCACGGAATTCTCCAGGCCAGAAAATGAATGGATTGCCACACCCTTCTCCAGGGTATCAAACCCAGGGAGTTGAAACTTCGACCCAGGGATCTCCTGCACTGCAGATGAGTTCTTTACCACTGAGCCACTAGGGTGAGCCACTGGGGTGTGCCACATCTCAAAACTCACTGCAAAGTTTTCTGAGGATCACAGTTGGTCACTGAGCCCTCCAGGAGCTGGAGGCAGGAGAGGATGTTCACTGTGGGAGTCAGATGTTGGACAGGCCATGCAGTACCTATGCCTGGAAAAGGGAGTGCTCTGGAACCAAGGAGAGAAAAACTCCTTTCTCTGTCAGCATCCCTCTAGCATCCTCTACTAACAAAGGTTAATGTTGTGCCAGCTGGTGGAGGAGAAATATTTATAGGATCTAGGTCCATTTACACAGAGAAAAGAGGGTGGATTTTGAGCCAAGGGTATAAGTTGATAACTGACACAGACCTTGGCATGTTACAAGAAGCATGGGGCTCTAGACCCAGCTCTGTGACCGACCAGACATGGGGCCCCAGGCATGTCCCCATCTCCAAGCCTCAAATTCCATGACTACAGAATGGGATCTTATATACTCATACCCCAAGGTCAATGTGAGGATTAAATAAGAGAGAGGGTAGGAATGTGTTATTAGTAAAAAAGAGTGAAAGCAACATTCACATGATGGGTTAAAATGATGGGTTCTGTGATGGACTGCCTGAATCCCTGCTGTCCACTCACCAGCTGGGTGACCATGGGTAATCCACTTACCTCTGAGCTCTGTTTCCTTATGTGTAATGATGACAGCTACCTCATCACCCCATTATCTTGAGGAGTCAATGAGATGATACAGAGTGTTTGCACACATTAAGTGTGAAATAAATGTTGCTGTTATTTACTCATATTTTTACAGTTACTTCAAATAAAATGTTTAATCGCTGAGCTGTGTCTGACTCTTTTGCGACCCCGTGGACTGTAGCCTGCCAGGCTTCTCTGTCCATGGGATTTCCCATGCAAGAATACTAGAGTGGGTTGCCATTTTCTTCTCCATGGAATCTTCATGACAAGGATCAAACCAGTGTCTCCTGCACTGGCAAATTCTTTACCGTCTGAGCCACTGGGGAAGCCCTCATATAAACACTTATATGTTTATTTCCCCCTTATTATGTATTCACTTACTTTTATTTATCAAGTGCCTACTATTTGTAGGCATTATGTTGAGCGTTGCTTTAGAGGCCAGGAATAGAGACCACTCGGAGAAGTGGGAGGTATAATGTTTTCAAGGATGTGGTTCCTTGGAAGGAAATGCTGTTCATTTTTCTCAAGAGAAGAAAAGCCACCAGTATTTACTTGAATTATGGCATTTCTAAAATCAACCCAATGTGGTTTACCTAACTCTGAGCATTTAAAACTCGAAACAAACTTTAATTTTCAATGAAATTTTTGCAGAAGAATTTCTCAAAACACTTTCTGGATGACAGGATTACGATCTTTCTGTGTGTTTGTTTTAGTTAAAATGTAGTATGCTGTAAGCTGTGCTGTATGTGTATGCTAGCTGCTCAGTTGCGTCTGACTCTTTGTGACCCCATGGACTGTAGCTCGACAGGCTCCTCTGTCTATGGGGATTCTCCAGGCAAGAATACTGGAGTGGGTTGCCATGCCCTCCTCCAGGGGATCTTTCTAATTCAGGGATTGAACGCAGAATTGCAGGCAGATTCTTCCTCATCTGAGCCACCAGGGAAGCCCAAGAATACTGGAGTGGGAAGCCTATCTCTTCTTCAGGGGATCTTCCCGACCTAGGAATTGAACTGGGGTCTCCTGCATTGCAGGTGGGTTCTTTACCAGCTGAGTTATGAGGGAACCCAGTATGATGTATGCGAACCACTAAATAATGATTCCTTTGCAAGGAATTGGTATGAGAGCCAACCCAGGACCCTGTAGGCTTCACTGACTCTGTTCTGCTTTTGTACAGCTGATGCTGAGAGGGGAGGCCACATGGAGCTACATTAAGGGCACACTCAGAGTCCACTGCGCCCTCACTGGGCTCCTAAATTGTTTCCCTGATTGTAGCCTTTTTGCCTTTCAAACTTTTAAATGACAGGATTCTCAGCCTTGGCACTACTGATATTTGGGGTCAGATCATTCTTTGTTGTGGGAGCTTCCCGTGACTTGCAGGGTATGGAGCAGCATCCTTGGCCAATACTCACTAGATGCCAGAAGCACCTTCCTCTCCCCTCGGACAAACAAAAATGCCTCCAGAAGTTGTTAATGTCCCCTGGGGGCCAAATCACCCCTGGCCCTAAAGAATCTTCCTGAAGCAAGTCTTTTGCCAGAGTGAAAAAAGTGCACATTCTTGGTATTCAAGACTCTTCAACACCCTGATTCCTTCTATAAGCCCTAGTCTTAGTTACTCTCCCTTGGACTCCAAACAATAGATCTGCCCAGGTTCCCAGAGTGCTTCACAGCTCTTCAGTCTCACCACTTTTCTGCCTTAAATCTCCATTTCTCTCCTCTCCAACCACTGAAAGAAGATTTGAATAAGTGGAAAGATGTAACCTGGTTTTGGGTAGAAAGATTCAATATAGTAAAGAGATCAGGTCTCTCTTAAATAATTTATAACTAATATGACCCTGGTAAAGGAATTATTTTGAAAAGTTAGGCTAGTTTTTTCCAAATTTTAGTATAGAAAATAAACATGTGAGAACAACTAAAAAATGTTTGAGAATATTGAGGTACAAATTCTACTAGTTATTAAAATATAAAATAAAATAAAAGAATCATGATGGTGCTGCATTAATTACAGATTAATTAATAAAATAATAAAATAAAGTAGATGTTCCAGAAATATGACCAAGTATAAGCATGAATTTAATATATGATAAAGTCAGTTCAGTTCAGTCGCTCAGTCGTGTCCGACTCTTTGCAACCCCATGAATCGCAACATGCCAGGCCTCCCTGTCCATCACCATCTCCTGGAGTTCACTCAGACTCACGTCCATCGAGTCTGTGATGCCATCCAGCCATCTCATCCTCGGTCGTCCCCTTCTCCTCCTGCCCCCAATCCCTCCCAGCATCAGAGTCTTTTCCAATGAGTCAACTCTTTACATGAGGTGGCCAAAGTACTCGAGTTTCAGCTTTAGCATT
>SJYT01013070.1:77895-89030 GCA_006410635.1 Cephalophus harveyi | reverse complement strand
GGAGATCAACCCTGGGATTTCTTTGGAAGGAATGATGCTAAAGCTGAAACTCCAGTACTTTGGCCACCTCATGCGAAGAGTTGACTCATTGGAAAAGACTCTGATGCTGGGAGGGATTGGGGGCAGGAGGAGAAGGGGATGACCGAGGATGAGATGGCTGGATGGCATCACTGACTCGATGGATGTGAGTCTGAGTGATCTCCGAGAGATGGTGATGAACAGGGAGGCCTGGCATGCTGCGATTCATGGGGTCGCAAAGAGTCGGACACGACTGAGCGACTGAACTGAACTGAACTGAACTCTACCTGTTTTGGATGCATGCATGTGTGCTCAGTTGTGTCCAACTCTGTCACCCTGTGGACTGTAGCCCACCAGGCTCCTCTGTCCATGGGATTCTCCAGGCAAGAATACCAGAGTGGGTTGCAATTCTTACTCCAGGGTGATCTTCCTGATCCAGGGATTGAACCCATATCTCCTGCAACTCCTAGACTGGCAGGTGGATTCTTTTACCACTGAGCTGCCTAGTTTTGGATAGAAATCAGCTTAAAATATATCATATTTGCAGTCTTTTGTACAGATTACATGGAACACACTCAACTTTTCCCCCATGAGTAAGAGTCATCACCAGAAATATGAGTCCTTTTAGGTTGCTGTGTCAAGACTGATTCCAGTCAGGGCCTAAGGAAGTATGTTGAAATTACGGAGATGACCTTTCTTTTTTCTTTTCCAATAAAACTGTATTTACAAAAACAAATGGCAGGTCAGACTCCGTACATGAGTTGTAGTTTGCCTACTTCTGCTTTAGAAGATCAAAGAGATTCTTTTAATCTTTGACATTTTGAAATTTCCTAATGAACTGTCTATGATGGTTCTTAATTTCATTGATTATGCTTGATCACCTGGTGAACAGTTCAGTTCTGATACTCATATCCTTCAGATCTTATAAATTCCTTCTATTTTGATGTATGGTAAAAACCATCACAAATTATTATTCAATTAGAACGAATATTAAAAAGTCAAATCCAATAGCTAACAAATCAAATCCAATAGCTTTTTTTTGTTGTTTTTTATACAACAAAAAAGAGAGAAAGAAAATAAGAGGGATACTGAAGAAATCAGGGAGGTCCAATGGATATTGGATAATTAAAGGAACTCCTAGAAAATGGAGATGATCTTTTTGTCCCTACTAAAATTAAATGACCTTAAGTCGACATAACTATTTTTTAAGTGCTTTTTTTAGGGGGGTTTTTTTCAGTTGATGATTTCAGTATCTAATGTCTCAAATCATTAATAATCTTTTCACATGTTTCTTTTCTGTAGCTACATTGAAACTCCTAGAAAACAAAGACTATGCACTGACTCTTGAGATACAGAAGCTGAGAGTAAATGTGCTTGGTTTAAGCTGCTAATTTGAGGTATTTCTTATGCAACAGTAGAAAATGTATACATTTTATTATGTGTTTCTCCTTAATAAGAAACAAGCTCCATGAGGCCAGAGATCTTGTCTGATTATGTTCTCTGATATATCCCAAACTCCTAGAACAGGTACATAGTAGGTCTTCAATAAACATTTATTGAGTGGATGCAGGAAGAAATAAGCCTATTGGAAAGGCTTCAGTCTTGATTAAGGATACTTAAACAATTTAGCAAAAGAGGAAAAAAAAAAAAAAAGAAAAAAAAAACCCTCAAACAAGAGAAAGGTGTAAATATTCAGGCAAATTTACTTTTACCTTCATTCTTCTAAAACGTAAATACTGTAGACACAACTGTAATTATATCTACAATAAGTTTACTGAGTGATGGTGTAAATGTGGAGCTCCAAAATGCACTTAATTTATAAAATTTAACTCCATGTAGGAATATGTCAAAATGAGCATCAGTTTTTGCAGGCAGGTAACTTTTAGCTTGTTATGATACCATCTTAGAACTTTGAAAATTTCAAAAATCAAGGTAATTAAAATTTTATCAAGTTATACCCTAAAAGTGCAGGTTTGTTATACAAATGCACAAATCTTTTTCTGTTTTACTTTGTGCTTAGTCATTTCTACATTGTGAATGAGCTAGTTTTAGAGACTGAGGCTGACAATTAGTTTTTGTAAGGAACTCTATGGAATTGAACTTCTTGGTTTTTATGTAAAACATTTTAAAAGCTAAAAGACATGTTCCAGAAGATAAACAGAACACATTTTCGACTTGGTGAGAAAATATACCAAAGAAGCCAGGTTGTTTATGTGTGTGTGATCATGCGTGCATGCAAGAAAGCATGTGTGAATACTTATATACAGATCGTGTATGTGAACCCTTGTCCCAGGGCACTCCATTTATGGTTAATTTCCACTCATATGACATTTCCAAATAGTGTGTGATACTATTATAAACTGATTTAGAGCAGGACATCACCAGAGGCCCTCAGAGTCTCAGAGTCATCGCTAGGAAATGTGGTTAGGAAAAAAAACATGTTGTACTGGGGCCCTCCAGGAGTTATTATCCAGAGGAAACCCAGCTCAAAAGATATTTAGGGAAGCTTTAGAAAGAAAAAATGTCACTAATGGTTATGTAAGGAAAGATTCATTTACTTACTCACCCAACCTCTAGTGAACCACTTCAATGTGCTGTAGGCACTTGCTGTAGGCATGAATACAGCAAGGAATTCAGTAGAAAGATCCTGACGCACGAAGCTCATGTTCCAGGGGGAAGCGGAGGGGGGACCTATGATAAATAAATGAGTTAATTCTGGTGATCTTGTGATATGTGCCTTGAAGGAAAATTAAGCAGAGTAAGAGTGACAAGGGAGAAATTTGTTTTAGAGAGTGGGCGAAACAGCCTCCAACAGAGACCTGAATAAAGGGAGGGAAGAATCAGGCAGATGTTCAGAGGTATCAGGGCAGAGGGAAGAGCAAGGAGAAGGGCTCCAAAGTGGAAGCTTGCTCCAAATCACCAATGATCACGCTACTCTCTCATGTCTGTTCACCCAAATCATTCCACTGAGAACACAACTGCAGTTCTGTCTGTTGTAAGCCACCAGCCATAGTAAATACGTAGAGTGGAGAGGGGCTTCCTACGTGGCACTAGTGGTAAAGAACCTGCCTGCCAATACAGGAGATACAAGGGCATGGCAGCCCACTCCAGTATTCTTGCCTGGAGAATCCCCTGGACAGAGCAGCCTGGAGGGCTACAGTCCATAGGTTGCAAAGAGCTAGACAGGACTGAAGCAACTTAGCATACATGCTTGAAGCAGGATGAGCACAAGGTGGATGAGGGGTAGAAATGAGGTCAGAAGGCAGATGAATGAATAAATATGATGTAATATATATACAATGGAATATTGCTCAGCCATAAAAAGAATGAAATAATGCCATTTGGAGCAACATGAATGGACCTAGATATTATCATATTAAATGAAGTTTGGTCAGAAAGATAAAGACAAATACCATATGATATCACTTACATGTGGAATCTAAAATATGACACAAATGAGAATATCTACCAAACAGAAATAGACTCATGGACAATGGAAAACAGACTTGTGGTTTCCAAAGCAAGGGGTGAGGGAGGGATGGCATGGGAATCCGAGATTAGCAGATACAAGCTATTATATATATGGGATGGATAAACAACAAGGTCCCACTAAATAGCACAGGAACTATATTCAATATCCTCTGACAAACCATAATGGAAAAGAATATGGAAAACAATGTACATATGTGGGTAACTGAGTCACTTGGCTGTACAGCAGAAATTAAATGCAGCATTGTAAATCAACTCTATTTCATTAAAATTAAAAGAAATAAAAAATGAGGTCAGCAAGGCAGCCAGGGAAAGATTCTGGAAATATCAGCACAGAATCTTTCAATTTACTTTCACAGTGAGGTGCGAGAGGCACTGCAGCTGGTTACATGGAGTGATATCTCTCGATTAATTTTGTTTGAACATTTTGAATGTTTACTCTTGAGCTGCATGCAGAATAAACTGATGGTGGAAGGTGGGAGCAGGGAGACGTTTATAGGGCATTGCAATAATTCAGTGAGAGCTGATTGTGACTTGTACTAGGATGCAGCAGAAGGAAGTGATGGCATTATTTGCCTTCTGGATATATTCAAAGAAATAGCCAACAAGATTTGCTGGTTGACTGGATGTAACATCGGAGAGAAAGAGAAATCAAGCATAATTTCAAGGTTTTTAGCCTGAACAGCTGGAAAAATGGAATTGTTGTTTTCTGAGATGAGGAAGATCAGATGGGTAACAGACAATCTGGAAATTATTCAGTTATGCACATGCAGTTTTCAGTACCTATTAGAATTGCAAATGCAAAGGCCAAGTGGGAAGTTTGCTATAGGACTCTGGATTTAGTGGGGAGGTCTAGATGAGAGATAGAAAGTTGAAAGTCACTTACTATGTAGATGGTATCTGGGGCTATGGGATAGAATAAGATCATCCAGGAAGTGAATATAAAGAGAAGCTATCTGAGGACCAAGCCCAGGACCACTCCAAGTTGTAGAATCAGAAAGATGAGGAGGAACCAGCCAGGAATTTGAGACAAAGGAGCTACTGAGATGGGAGGATAACCTTGAGGCTAGGTCAAAGGAAAATTAAGAAAGCAAAGTAGTGATCAAGTCTGCAGATTATAGTTGAATAAGTTAAGGACTGAGAGTGTCTTAACTTTGGATTTGATGTGTGAAGGCAATTAGTGAACTTGTAAGGACAGTTTTCATGGACTGGTGGAGGTGAAAATCTGATTGAAGTCAATATAAAAGAAGATGGGAGGGCAAAAAGCTGGAGTGGGGGAAGGATGTGGAGATACTAAACTAGACAGCTTTTTTTAATAATTGAAGAAGGAGCAGAGAAATGGTGATTGCCAGAGAAGGATGTAGGCTAAAGAAAAATTTTTCTTTTACTACAATATATTGTATGGTGTTGACAATAATATCCAGGGGAAGGAAAAATGATGAAAGAGAATGAGCAATTCCACGAACAGTTCCACTGGCCTGAGAACAGAACGTGGAAACAGAACTCAGGTAGAACTGTTGGTGAGAACAAGGAGGCTCACCCCCTGAAACAGGTAGGAACACAGCATAAATATGCAGGTACTTTAGTAGACTTAGCGGCAGAGGCTTGGCCTCATTGGACAGCCAAGCTTTAGTTTTTTCAACGGTTTGCAACTCTAGCTACCTACTAGAGTCATGTGGGGACATTAAAAAAATACCAATGAGAAATGCATATAAAAAAACCCCACAGTAAGATGCAACTACACTAAAGAAACTATACTCTAATAAAAATTAAAAAATGAAAGATACAGAGACTTCCCTGTGGTCCAGTGGTTAAGACTTCATGATTCCAACATATGGTGCCTGGGTTCAAACCCTGGTCAGTCTAGAGTCATGTGGGGACATTAAAAAAATACCAGTGAGAAATGCATATAAAAAAACCCCACAGTAAGATGCAACTACACTAAAGAAACTATACTCTAATAAAAATTAAAAAATGAAAGATACAGATACTTCCCTGTGGTCCAGTGGTTAAGACTTCATGATTCCAACATATGGTGCCTGGGTTCAAACCCTGGTCAGGGAAGATACCACGTGCAGCGTGGTGTGGCCAAAACATTAAAAAAAAAACCCAAAAAACCCTCACCTGTGAAAATGGCTAAGATGAAATATAAAGGCAATACCAAATTCTGGCAAGGATATGGAGCAACAGAAACTAGTATGCACTATTGGGGAGACTGGATGGCCTCTTTGGAAAAATAGTTTGTTTCCTATCAGACCTAGCAATCCCTCTCCAAGGTATTGAACCAAGAGAAAGAAAATTTATGTTCACAGTGAAACCTAGACACAGTAGTTCCGTTACTGGTACCTGAAGACCAGAAACAATGAAAAGGAACAAAGTGTAAACACAGCAACTTGGATTGATTTCAAGGGTCTTATGCTGAGGGAAAGAATCCAGTCTGAAGAGGTTACAAACTGTATTATTTCATTTATATCACATTGCCCCAAGGCAAATTTACAGTGATGGGAAACTGATGACTGGTCATGGGAGCAGGGTTTAACTAGAGAGGGGTACCTGAATTATTCAGGGTGATGGAGCTGTTCAGTTATGTGTGCTAAAACACAAAATTGTACATAATTTAAAAAAAAAAGTAAATTTTTGGGCTTCCCTGGTGGCTCAGTGTTAAAGGATTTGACTGCCAGTGCAGGAGACATGAGTTCAATCCCTGGTCTGGGACAGTCCCACATACCGTGGAGCAACTAAGCCTGTGTGCCACAGCTGTTGGACCTGTGCTTAAAAGTCCAGGCACTGGGACTATTGAAGCTGGCGTGTCCTAGAGCCCGTTCTCTGCACCAAGAGGAACACAGTGCGATGAGAAGCCCATGCACTGCAGCTAGAAGGGCAGCCTCTGCTTGCTGCAACTCGGGAAAGCCTGCCCAGCAGTGAAGACCCAGCACAGCCAGAAATAAAAAATAAACCAAAAGTCAAAAAGTAAATTTCACTCTGTGTTAATTATCAGAAACAAACCCAAAACTTCCTTCTGGCAATGAGGACCGCATAGGGGAATATGTGGTGAACAGACTCCAGTTACTGGTGAAAGTGGCAGTGGAGACCTGCTTCAACCCAGAACAGCCTCCAGGAAGGAGGGTTAAGCTTTCTTCTGGCCTCTCCACTGACCCAGCTGGAGTTCTGACTGTTTTCAAGACCCTTTACATGGCCTAATATTTGTTAGTAAGCTCCTTCCTATTTGATCTTAAAATAAAAGCCTTAACTCCATCCTCCCCTGATTCTGACTTAAATATTTGGGAAGAGAATATGAATTTTTTTGGGGGGAGACCATTTTTAAAAAATTAAAGTGTAGTTGATTTACAATATTGTGTTAATTTCTGGGGAGCTGCAAAGTGATTCCATTTTATGTAAATTTATCTATCTATCTATCTATCTATAAATATGGCTTCCCTGATGACTCAGTGGTAAAGAATCTGCCTGCAATACAGGAGACGAAGGAGACACAGTTTTAATCCCTGGGTTGGGAAGAACCCTTGGAAGAAGAAATGACAAGCCATTCCAGTATTCTTGCCTGGAAAATTCCATGGACAGAGGAGCCTGGAGGGCTACAGTCCAAAGGGTAGCAAAGAGTTGGGCATGACTGAGCACAGCAACTGAGCGCGCACGTGCACACACACACACACACACACATTTGTATCATTTTTTGTTTTTAATTTCCACATGTAAGTAATATCACATTACTCTCCTAGAGGCCCTATACACTACCTAAAACTTGTTAATAATCCTCTTTCTGTTTGACCTTAAAAAAGTCTTAATTCCATCCCACCCTACCCTGCACCAATTCTGACTTAATTATTTGAGAAGAGACTATGGATTTTTAAATTAAAAACGGAAATGCATGCTTTGCAGGCAATTCTAATGTGCAGCCAGGGATGAAACCCACTGAGTAAAATCAAGAAAGGGAGAGTAAAGTTCAGGATGAGCTGAAGATGAAGTGGCATTTTTCTGACGAGTGGCAGCTGCTGCAGAGGGCACTGGGCCAGGCTGCAGGGGTGAGGGTCATCTGGGCACAGGGCATGGTAATAAGTGGTTTTGAGTTTTTGCAAGCTGACCTTATGGGCCGTGAGGAGATTAGCTGTGGGTGCTGGAGTAGGGGTCCTGACAGAAGCTCACGGAGCTCTCTGGATCTTTCCCTAAGCCACTCTCACAGCTGTGAGGTTGGCACAGGAAATACAGGGAGCTTGATAGGGCTGTCAGAAAGGGGAAATATTCTACCCTTTTACTCTAATAAGAGTGGACAATGGAGTGTAGTTATGGAAACATGATTTAATGTACTTGATAAATACATAACACTTTTAAAGTACTTAAAATAATACCTTACATGTAGCAAGAGCTTAGTCAAGGTTAAGGAGAAAATTTTTTTAATGATATCTCTGAAAGCAACTTTTTTTTTCCTTCTGTGTATCAATGGCAGAAATTGTCTTCAAAGATTATATGCAATTGACAAAATCATTGTTTATCAATCAGATATGTTTTCCTGGATCTCTTGGGGCCCTGGTCAGATTTTGTGATCTGGCACCCTCTCAGACTAGCTCTGTGTGTAGCAACAAGTTTCTTACAGATATATTCCAAAAGACCCATGATCCAGAAAAAATTTCTGGGATCCTGCTTGGGAGGAGGAGAAGGGGCCAACAGAGGATGAGATGATTGGATGATATCACTGACTCAATGGACGTAAGTTTGCACAAACTCCGGGAGACAATGAAGGACAGGGAAGCCTGGCATGCCTCAGTCCATGGGGTTGCAAAGACTTGGACATGACTGAGCAACTGAACAACAACTTGGTTGAAAGCACAGGCAGAACACACAAAGAAACTTTCCACTGAGCTCAGATATTTTGAGTTCCCCTGGGTTGAGTGATTACTGCTTCAGAGCCTGCCTCTCTCTGCCTCTTTGCTTTACTTCTTTTCCATAGTTGATCCTATAATTGATTCCGGGAGAGGATCACTTCAGGGGAATGAGGACCATGAGGAGAACATGTCCTACCTTCTCCCTGATGAGTTCCTTGCATGGTGAACTTTCTTGCTGCATGCAATGGGACAAAACCTAGCTTATGTCTGCTTTGGAGAGAATCTAGTAGGCATGTTGAAAAATTAGTCCTTAGTATGTCCTAGGTACTGTGCTTTGCTCTCTTCATTGTAATATTTTTATGACAATCCCGTGAGGCAAGCCAGGGAAGAAATGAAGATTTTAAAGATGAGGGAATTAAGGCTCAGAAAGTGACTTGTCTATGGCTGCAGAGTTGGTGGCAGAGCTGGGGTTTAATTTCTATCTAATTAAATTAATATTTATTTTATATAATTATTTATTTGGCTGCACTGGGTCTTAGGTGTAGCATGTGGAATCTAGTTTTCTGACCAGGGATCAAACCCAGGCCTCCTGAATTGAGAGTGTAGGAGTTTTAGCCACTGGACCACCAGCGTAGTCCCAGAGCTGGACTTTATACTCATCTCCTCCCCGAACAGGGAAGGGCTCTTCTGGTGGCTCAGAAATAAAGAATCTGCCTGCAATGTGGAAGACCTGGGTTTGATTCCTAGGTTGGGAAAATCCCCTGGAGAAGGGAAGGGCAACCCTCTCCAGCGTTCTTGCCTGGAGAATCCCATGGACAGAGGAGCCTGGTGGACTACAGTCCATGGGGTCACAAAGAGTCAGACGTAACTGAGCAACTAAGACTCACACTTCCCCAGACAGACTTTTCCTCTCTCCTAAGTTCTGTGACCTATAGCTTTTCCCTGAAACACAGTAGTTGCTCTGAGCAATACATGTCTCCAAGCATCTTTCTAAGTGTGTGCTTCCTCTTAGAAGGGGTTTTATGGTGGAATACGCATTCATCAGTTTGCTCAGCTTTCTCATCTGTTTCTCAGGCCTGAAGGGTCCCAAGGGTTTAGAAACCCAAACTCAATATGCCCGCTTCCTTGCTCCCTAAACGGATTTGCCTCCAGGCGCCGGTGTCCCAAACACTGTTGCTTCTGTGTTTCTCATCTTCCCATGTCTCAGAGGCAGAAAGTGTGGAAATCACTGACCTTTGACTTAAATGGAAATACTGAGCGAGGCTTCCAAGACTCCTGTGAATTCTATGATCATGCCTGCTCTGTGTGACTGTCCAGCTTCAGATGTAGTAACAGAGCATGCAGGTCAGGCTCTCTGCTGGACTCCAGCCTCTCTGACCCTCCTGTGGGCTTCTCATTCCAGGGGTGAGAAGCTGTCTTTTGCAAAGAGGTCTAGACATCAGCTCTGAAATCTTAAAATGGAGAGGGGTCATTTGATAAAATCCCTTCAGGAAGCCCAAGGGAGGTCACACAAGTAGGGAAGTTGGGACCAAGAATTAGAACAGGTCGCTTGTCTATGTTCAGTGCTTTCACTGGCAACAGTGTGAAGGGCCGTTTTCAGAAATGTCAGGTTTTCAAAGTAATAGGTGCAGATACCCATTCCTTTTCTGTGAAATTCTAAAACCCTGGGTCAGACTTTGAGTACATCGTAATCTCTTATACTGACTGATACACAGAAATCAGAAGTGTTTTCAATTCTGGTTTCCTCAGGGTATACAAAAGAGACACAGGTGTAAAAAACAGACTTTTGGACTCAGTGGGAGAAGGATGAGTTGAAAGAATAGCATTGAAACATACACATTACCATATGTAAAATACATGACCAGTGCAAGTTTGATGTATGACGCAGGGCACTCGAAGCTGGTGCTCTGTGACAATCTGGAGGGACGAGGTGGGGAGGAAGGTGGGAGGGAGGTTCAAGAGGGAGGGGACACCTGTATACCTAAGGCTGATTCATACTGATGTATGGCAAAAAGTTAACAATATTGTAAAATAACTATCCTCCAATTAAAATAAATAAATTTAATTAAAAAAAACCCAGAAAAATTGTGTCTTTCGTATCTTTTGTTCAGATTAGTTTCAGGGAATTTGGGGAGGTGGCTTTGGGCACGCACACTTAGGGTATATAAGGTTTATACAAAAACTGGTCAGGGTCCTTGGCTAAGAGCAGACTCTGCCTTGGGCCCACCAGTGTAATAAACTGCACTCCACTCTCTAAAAACAAAACAAAACAAAACAAAAAAAACAAACAAAAAATTAATTAAAATAAAAAATTTAATTAAAAAAACCCAGAAAAAGTGTTTTCAGAGATTAGATCTTTTATTTCTTCCTTAATTTTTATTAAGCTCTCCCTATATAGTAGGCATTGTTTTAAGTACTTTAAAATGTGTTAACACATTTAATCTTATACATTCTATCATGTCAATTTCTACCACATTAACAATATTGTTGGAAAATAATAAACATTGGCCAGTACTTATGAACAGATAGAGATTCTCCATCTTTTGCTGCAGAGAATATAATCAATCTGATTTCAGTGTTGACCATCTGGTGATGTCCATGTGTAGAGTCTTCTCTTGTGTTGTTGGAAGAGGGTGTTTGCTATGACCAGTGCATTTTCTTGGCAAAACTCTATTAGTCTTTGCCCTGCTTCATTCCACATTCCAAGGCCAAATTTGCCTGTTACTCCAGGTGTTTCTTGACTTCCTACTTTTGCATTCCAGTCCCCTATAATGAAAAGGACATCTTTTT
>SJYT01013070.1:41664-77584 GCA_006410635.1 Cephalophus harveyi | reverse complement strand
CCTGGGATTTCTTTGGAAGGAATGATGCTAAAGCTGAAACTCCAGTACTTTGGCCACCTCATGCGAAGAGTTGACTCATTGGAAAAGACTCTGATGCTGGGAGGGATTGGGGGCAGGAGAAGGGGACGACTGAGGATGAGGTGGCTGGATGGCATCACTGACTCGATGGACGTGAGTCTGAGTGAACTCCGGGAGCTGGTGATGGACAGGGAGGCCTGGTGTGCTGCGATTCATGGGGTCGCAAAGAGTCGGACACGACTGAGCGACTGAACTGAACTACGAACAGATGCGGAGTTAAGCATTTTATAATGTGATCTAATTTAACCAAAGCTCTGAGCTCCAAACTCAAATTACCACCCCCAACTTCAACATCTCCTCTTGAGTATTTCAGCAGCACCTTGACTCCCAAAGCAAATTACCTACTTACCTCTTCCCCTCCATTTCAGATGTGTACTCCCTGCCTTGTGTGTGTGTGTGTGCACTAAGCTGCTTCAGTCATTTCCAGTTCTTTGCGAGGTGGACTATGGACTATAGCTCAACAGGCTCCTCTGTCCATGGGATTCTTTCGATAGAATACTGGAGTGGGGTGCCATGCCCTTCTCCAGGGGATCTTCCTGACCCACAGATCAACCCGAGTCACTCATGATGTCTCCATTGGCAAGTGGGATCTTTACCACTAGCGTCACCTGGGAAGTGTGGCAGCTCCCTGCCTCAGACAACAGCATCTGTTTACACTTCCTGGACCAAGAACTCACCCTCAACTCTCCTCCGTAGCTCTCCTAGCTCCCCACTTTCCTTCCGTCACCAACACTCTACCTCCTCTCTCAGACCTTTCCATATTTCTCCATCTCTATCAAATTCCCCTCATCCAAAATACCATCACTTCTCACTTAGATTTTAGCAAAAGCCTCCTAATAGGTCTGCTCCCGTCTATTCTCACACCACTTAAATCTGTTTTGCAAATTACATCCAGGGTAATCTCTTTAATGGGGCATCCCTTATAGTTCAGATGGTAAAAAATCTGCCTGTAATACAGGAGACTGTGTTTGATCCCTGGGTTGGGAACACTTTGTCTCTGTCTTTTTTTAAAATTATTTTTATCATTTTATTTATTTATTTTTACTTTACAATACTGTATTGATTTTGCCATACATTGACATGAATCCGCTACGGGTGTACATGAGTTCCCAATCTTGAACACTTTGTCTCTTAAAACATGTTAACGACTTCCCATTGCTCTTAGGATAAAGACAAACTCGGCACAGTTGACAAGGTTCTGCTTGGTCTGGCTGCTGCCTCTCTCCCTCTTTTTCTATCACACTTTCCTCCCATTTCAACTACATGCTTCTTTCTTTAGTCTTATTATACATGACGATCCCTCCAGCCATAGGACCTTTGCAGATACTGTTTCCTATGCATACATAGATTGTTCCTTTCCCTTGTCCAGTTAAATCAGTCACCCTTTATATCTTGGCCTTCCCTAACTCCCCTTCTGTCTTCTCAGTACCATGGACCTTTCATTTGTGAGATTTAGCATAATTATTTTTTTTCATTTAGTTGTGTGAATCACATCTTTTTTTTTTTTTCTCACTAGGCAGTAATATTCCTAACAGCAGGTATATTTGCTCAAAATTGTATTCCCATTGCTAAGAATACTGCCTAAACTAGAGTAGGCATTCTTTTTTTTTTTTTAAATTTTATTTGAGTATCTATTTTTGGCTGCACTGGGTCTTCACTGCTCTGCTTGGACTTTCTCCAGTTGCGGGAGCAGGGGCTACCCTCTAGTCGTGGCGTGTGGGCTTCTCATTGAGGGGGCTTCTCTTGCCATGGCTCTAGACACTTGGGCTTCAGTAGTGGCAGCACAGGCTCAGTAGCAGTGGCCCACGGGCTTAGCTGTTCCAAGCCGTGTGGAATCTTCCCAGACCAGAGATTAAATCCATGTCCCCTGCATTGGCAGGCAGATTCCTATCCACTGCACCACCAGGGAGGTCTGGGCATTCATTTTTCAAGTGTTATCTGATAGATGAAAGAAATCAATAAGTAGACTTGCCCAGCATGGTAGAAATTGTAATGTTACTATTATTTCAGTCAGTTTTATTCTGACCACAGAAAGCCTTCTACATGTGATGGAATCACAAACTCAAAGTCTTCTAGGACCAGGCAGGCACTGTACATGAGAGGGATGCCATTATCTGAAGGGAGCAGTTACAGAAAATATATGCTCAGTGATTTTTCAGAGAAACATATGTGTGAATTTTTAAAGTGATTTTTATTGATAGAGAAAATACTGAGAGGATTGTCCAAACAGATGAGGGAAAGAAAGGGGGAAAGTGTGATTTTTACAAAGTTTAAAATGTGCTTCCCTAGTGGCTCAGTGGTAAAGAATCTGCCTGCCAACGTAGGGATGCAGGTTTGATCCCTGGGTCAGGAAGTTTCCCTGGAGAAGGAAATAGCGACCCGCTCCAGTATCCTTGCCTGGAAAATCCTGTGGACCAAGGAACCTGGTGGGTTACCGTTTACAGGGTCTCGGAGAGTCAGACACAACTTAGCAACTGAACAACAAAAGCATTTAACAAAGAAGATGTAGTGAGTTAAAGAGTGTCCCCCCAGACCCCACAAATTCATATCTACCCAGAACCTCAGAAGAAGATCTTATTTGGAAATAGAGTCTTTGCAGGTACCTTTAGTCAAGGATTAAGATGAGATCATATGGGGTTAAAATGAAACCTGAAACCAATGACTAGTGTTCCTATGGGAAAAGGGGAGGACATAAAGAGTCTCAGAGAGATAAAGTCCACGTGGAGACAGAGGCAGAGATCGGAGTGTGCTGCTCATACCAAGAAACTCCAAGAATTCATGTTCCTTGCAACCACCAGAGGTGAGGAGAGAGGCGTAGAATAGACTCTCCCTCAGATTTCCTGAAGGAAGCCACCCTGCTGATACCTTGATTTCAGATCTGGGGTCCCATAAACTGTTAAAAAAATTGTAAATCCTGAAGATTTCTTGTTTGACTCACTGAATTATTGGTATTTTTTTTTAATAGTTCATTAGAGGTCTTAGCCGGAGAAGGCAATGGCAACCCACTCCAGTACTCTTGCCTGGAAAATCCCATGGACGAAGGAGCCTGGTAGGCTGCAGTCCATGGGGTCGCTAAGAGTCAGGCATGACTGAAGCGACTTAGCAGCAGCAGCAGCAGCAGCAGAGGTCTTAGCAAGGGGTATTCCAGAGGAGAGGTTTAAGAAGCGAAAAGGAAGTGAGCAAGTGGAAATTCTGTGTCTATTCCTGCACTGAGTCACTCACACACCAATCCATGCTATGAATAGAAACTTCTAGGGGCTTCCCATGTGGCTCAGTGGTAAAGAATCCACCTGCCAATGAAGAAGATGCCAGAGACACGGGTCACGTGTTCGATCCCTGGGTGGGGAAGATCTCCTGGAGTCGTAAATGACAATCCATTCCAGTATTCTTGCCTGGAAAATTCCAAGGACAGAAAAGCCTGGCGGGCTACAGTCCGTGGGGTCACAGAAGAGTTGGACACGACTGAGCGACTGGGCGCACACATGCCCCACATGCCCCAGGGCACGGCCAGCTTGCAGTCTGCCTGTGGGTCTGTCTTGGATACATGGAGAGGAGGGACTTCCAGGGCTTGGCCAAGTTCCTGGAAACACATGAGGCTGGCTGGGTCCACAGCCAAAAGGGAGTTTGGCTCTGCTCAGAGCCAGGAACGTGACACACGCAGGAGAAGTGGAGGGACCCGGGAGGAGGAGGACAAAGGCGGATGGAGACAGAACCCCTCCTGTGGGGGAGCAGGGGACATAGAAGAGCCAGGGAGCGGATACGATTGCAGAGGCCAGTCCCGGCACAGGCAGTCAGGGCCCCAGGCCCCATCCAGGTAGATGTCAAGCTCAGGCATGGCTCAGAAAAGCACCCCAGGAAGCCAGTCCAGCCAGTGGGGAAGCTGGCTAGGGATTCGAAGCAGTGGATGATTAAGAGAGCCGAAAAGTGGAAGTACCTTGTGGCTAAGAATTGTGCCTATTCTTGGTCAGACCCTGGGAGCTGGGCAGTGTGAACAAGGATGCAGGGCCCTAAGAGAGGAGAATGGCAGGGCAGGATCTGGGTCTAAGGCAAGACCCTGGGTCCTTCATTCCATAATACTCAACACTTTTACCTGGATCTGAGCAGCTGACCTCCAGCGGCTTCCCTTAATTATTCTGACTGTATCACTTAACGCTCACTTATGCTTTTATTACTTTAATTTGCATGCTATTTATATAACTATTTGTCTAGCAAGACACCCACCCCCACCCCTTTCAGTAAATGCTCAGGTGTGTGCTTGTGCGTGTTTGACTTTTGAAACCCCATGGACTGCAGCCTGCCAGGGTGCTCTGTCCATCAGATTTCCCAGGCAAGTATACTGGAGTGGGTCATTTCCTCCTCCAGGGGATCTTCCAAACCCAGGGACTGAACCCACATCTTCTGTGTCTCTTGCATTGCAGGCATTCTTTACCCGCTGAGCTGCTGCGGAAGCCCCCTAAATGCTCAGGAATTTTTAAAAAGATATTTATTTACTTGGCTGTGCCAGGTCTTAGTTGTAGCATGTGGGATCTAGTTCCCTGACCAGGGATTGAACCCAGGCCCCCTGCATTGGGAGTGCAGAGTCCCAGTCACTGGACCAGTAGGGAAGTCCCAGGAAATTGTTGATAACTCATTTTAACAAGATTAGCCATTATGAAGAACTCAAAGCAATTGTCAGAAATGGCCATTACTCTATCCCTGGAAAGTGAGATGTTAAAGGAGTTATCCCTGTGACTGTTTCTTCCTTGTCTTTGTGGGAATATGATAGTATCCGCTCAACACTTTCTTGAGCAATAAATCGTGCAGTTCCCATAGCACAGTTCATTCAACATAAGCCCAGTTATTCTGTTTAAAAAATAAACAAAAATAATAAAATTTTACTTCAATAATTTTTTTAAAAAATGTGTTCATTTCTCCCTAGAACACAGACAGTAGTTATGTGGGCTTTGGGTCCAAAAGTGCTCTTATGAGGCAGCCACTGGGAGTAATTTGAAAATATAATAAGGTGATCTCAGTTAGGAAAATCCTCAGCAGATTTATCCATTCATTTATCCATCCCAATAAATATATTCCTTAATTGTCTACCTTGCCAGGCGTTATTACGGAGTAAAGAAGCCCTTGTCTTCAGGGAATAAACAATGAATGTTTATGCCAACACCATGTGTCATAAGTGCTAAGAAGAGATACAGGATAGAGAATTAGAACAGGTGTTATTTCAGATGACTGTTCAGGGGAAGCCTCTGTAAGGAGGTGAGATCTGAATGAGTAGGGACCTGGATGAAGTGAGGGAATGAGCCAGGGGTACATATGAAAGAAAGAGGTCCCACTGGAGAAGAGGGCATTTTGGAACACTCTTTCCTTGCTGGGAGAGGTTGGGTCACAGGAGGTAACTGCAGAAGATAAAAGTTGGAGAGGAATCCAGAGGCACAATTACATAAGCCAGACCAAGGCTGTTTCATTTTATTATACACAGGAAGGAGGCCTATGGAGGTTCTGAGCCAACTCGTAACATGACTGATTTAACTTTTTAAAGGACAATCTTGGCTACATTTTGCAGAACACATTGTGAAGAGGCAAGATGGGAAGCAGAGACCAGTAAGGAGAATTTGCACTGGTCCTCTGGAGAGGTGAGGACATCTGGGCCCACAGTGGTAACAGTGAAGATGGTGAGATTGGGTCAGAATTGTGATGTATTTATTTTTAGTTTATTTTTTTAAAATTTATTGGAGTATAGTTGGGAAATGGCAAGAACCCTCCAGTGTTCTTGCCTGGAGAATCCCAGGAACGGGGGTGCCTGGTGGGCTGCCGTCTATGGGGTCACACAGAGTCAGACACGACTGCAGCGACTTAGCAGCAGCAGCAGCAGCAATTGCTTTACGGTGGTGTCAGTTTCTGCTGTACAGCACAGTAAATCAGCTAGATGCACACGTATACCCCCTCTGCAATGTATTTAAAAGGTGATTGTAGTGGATCAAAATGATGGACCCCCTTCCTCTCCCCAAAAAAGATACGTCCACATCAAGTCCCTGAATCTGTGTTACCTTATTTACAAAGAGTCTTTGCAGATGCAGTTACTCTAAGAATCTTGAGACAAGGAGATCATCATGGATTATCTGGGTGGCTCTAAATCCAATGACAAATGTCCTTACAGGAGGTACAGAGAAAACTTTGGCACACAGTCGAGGCTCTGGCCCACATCCTCCCTACTCATTCTGCCTTCTGACTGGCTGGCGTTCACCCCTGTGTCCATCCATGGTGTCGCGGGCCCCTTCTCTTGGGATCTGTGGGAATAACAAACTCTCTTTTCAATGGCAGTCATCTCTGGCTCTGTTGGCCTTGTCATATCTAAATAATTATGCTGTTGATTAGTCACTCTGTCTGACTGTGTTATGACCCCATGGATGTAGCCTGCCAGGCTTCTCTGTCCATGGGATTTTCCTGGCAAGAATACTGGAGTGGGTTGCCATTTCCTTCTCCAAGGGAGCTTCCCCACCCAGGGATCGAACCCGCATCTCTTGAATTGGCAGGTGGATTCTTTACTGCTGAGTTACCTGGGAAGCTCGTCGAAATAATACTGAAACCTATGTTTAAAGCAGTTGGAGCAGTGAGCAGGGCCATCTGACTTCAAACTTCAATGATATGCCAACAGACTATTCTTGACTTACTAACTGGTTCCACTAGAGGGCAGCAGTAGCCCGGGTGGGTGCCCCTGCTTGCTGGTGTGCACTTTGGCTGTGGTTGCAAACCTGTTTGCTGCATTTGTTGGGTGTTGCCATTAACTCTCATGGTAAATTCAGAAATCAAAAGCTGGGTCCTCCCCATATTTTGATCTGAGCCGAGCTATTTGCCTAGATCCTGGGGTGATACCCCAGGGGCACCTGTTTTTTTTTTTTTTTTAACATTAACCAGCCAGGCTTACCAAAGCATCTCCTGGAGGGAGCAAGGTGTGACTTCCCTCCACGTGCTAGGGGACCAGTCAGCACTGGTGTGTGTGTGTACTGGAGGGTGCAGGGGGAGGGGTAAGGCAGTAAGTCGTTATCTCCCCCTGCACTTCATCTTGCCCATCTTGCTCAAGTAGAGACAGTATGCTCTTTGGAGGCTCTTCTGAGCTGCCGGCCAGGCACAGGGTCAGTATGAGGGCATCCACCCCAGAGATCAGGGCTCCTGCATAAGGTGCTGTTTTGGGTTAAACCTGGTGCTGTTGCTGGCTTGTCTCCTGAACCAGTGTGGTATAAAGGATCACCTGCTTGGAGACAGGTGGTATAATGCTTAGTCAAAAAGGAAACAAAGCAGGGACACGCTTTCCTTGACCTGACTAAAACCCCCAAGGAGGTCCTGCAGTTGATTCAGGCATGGAAAATTCTGGAGTGATGTGCATGGGCTGCTGCTCACCAGCACACCAAGAACTGCATGCTCAAAGCACAGAGCCTCAGCATGCTGTTAAGGCCACTGTCACTGTCCTTGGAAATAGATCTAGGCCATTATAGTGTGATGGAGACATCCTAGAGAGGGGGCCACCACCCACAGACAGGACCACTAGGAGCCACTAGGAATTTATCCAGTAAACAGTGAAGGGATAGACAACAGCTAGGGGAGATAGGAGACCAAAAAAGAAAGACAGACAATGAAAAGCGGCCAGTACTTTGGGCAAGGGGGCTGGTTGTACCATCCAGGGAGAGGCTGCTATAACTCTCTAAGTACCCAGCTGGAGGCTTCTGATGCAGGAAACTGCCCTCCCCAGATTCATGCACTATACCATTAAAGGAATAAATGACGGGTCACTTACTGGGCTCTCCTGGACACAGAGATTCTCACAGACTCTGAGTCTCTGAACTTTGCATACCCCATTGCCCATTAAGCTTTGTCTCATGGAAACATCACCCACACGTTCAGCATGGCTATTAAGGCCTCTTTAATACATACTGGAGCCAAACTTGGACCCTCTGGCATATTCCACCTGCAGGAAAAAGTGGCCTCCTCTGTCTCCAGTTTCTTGCCAAATGCCATGCTGGGGGAGGTCATGCTTGTCCTTTGCTCCTTGGCTCCCTGGAGAGCCCCTTGGGTTCACTGAATGAACAGCAATGGGGGTTCACACACTGTACGGATGGCTTTGCCAAACGTCAAAAATGATGGTGCTCAGTGGAACGTTGCTGTTTTTACCCTTAGTCAGGATGTCCTGATAAAGGATGGGATCCAAGGATGAACACTATTGGTCAAATCTTAAGCAGTCAGTTATCTTAGCACTGGACTCCCTTTAAAAATTCCTCTATCTGAAGACTTCTCTGATGGTCCAGTGGCTAAGGCTCTGCACTCCCAATGCAGGCACCGTGGGTTCCGTCCCTGGTCAGGGAACTAGATCTCACATGCCACAGCTAAGAATTTGTATACTGCAACTAAAGAGCACACAGTCACAACAAAGTTCGAAGACCCTGAGTGCAGCAGTTAAGACCAGGCGCAGCCAAATAAATAAACATTTAAAAAGTGGTCTATCTTGCCCAGGACTCTCTTAATCCAAGACATCTTGGCTGATTTACATCAGATATCAACTTCAAGAATTTTCCCATCACCTTTTCCTATACTGAAAGGGGAATATCAATGCTTATAAAAACTCAGTATACATGAAGTCCTTTAATAATGTCTCCCCTTATCTTTATATCCGTTTGACGATACCCTCATCCCATAAGTGCTGGAAATGAAAGTGTTAGTCGCTCAGTCGTGTCCAGTTCTTTGTGATCCCATGGACTATAGCCGGCCAGGTTCCTCTGTCCATGGATTTCCCAGGCAAGAATACTAGAGTGGGTTTCCACTTCCTTCTCCAGGGTATCTTTCTGACCCAGGGATTGAACCAGGGTCTCCTATGTTACAGGCAGATTTTTCACCATTTGAGCTATCAGGGAAGCCCATAAAGGCTGGAGGCTGGATCTGAGATGCATACTCTTCTGGGACTCATTAACCATAGATTGCTCCATGAGTCAGGCAATTGTTCATATGATATGGGACACACTTGAGCAGAAACTTTCACCAAATGAAAGAAAAGTAAAAACCGTCAAGTGCAGCTGCACACCTTTGGTCTGGGTGCTTTTGATGGCTTGCAATCTGGAGGCTCAAACCTTCCAAGAAAGCCATTGTTTTGTTTTGTTTTGTTTTGTCTGAAGTTTACTTTTTTGATGGTTTGCTTTGTTTTGTTTTTTCTTGTGTTTTGGCCGCACAGCATTTGGGATCGTAGTTTCCCAGCTAGGGATCAAACCTGTGCCCCCTACAGTGGAAGCATGGAGTCTTAACCACTGGACCACTAGGGAACTCCTAGAAGCCATTGTTTTAATCAGACATGACAATGCTGAGACCCACAAGCTATCAAGTTTGGCTGATACAAGCCCTGTGACCCAAAGACCGTCAGTGATGAAACCAACAGTTGAGACTAAAGGTCATAGCAATTGGCCAGACTGGACGGACTTTCTGCAGGCAAATGCTGGAGTTCCAACCTAATCCACAGATATTTTAATTGGCAAACAATCTAACACCCTATTAATAACATACTGCCCCTTCTAGGTCTATCAAATTTCTAGAGATAGTAAACAACTCATCCTGAACAGGCATACTAATCTATCCAAAGCCCATGACCCCAGTCACCTCTTCTATCAAGCTTTCACACTTTCTACCTGCCCTAATCACCCCTGGGCCAGTTACAAGACAACAAGAGATAGCCTCTAAGCCCCACAGCCTGCTGAAATGATTCAAAGCAGCCAATTTAAGCTTGTTTATCCTGCCTTGCCTTTTCCCTCCCAAAAAAACCACAGTAAAGGCTCTTACCCCATTTTTCCTAACTCCTTGAACATTTTGACTAACCCTGGAGCTACCCCATCTTATGCCCTCTTCTCTTGGAATCTGTAAGTGTAACAAACTATCATCCCAATAGAATTGATCTATTGGCTTTACAGTATTTAAATGATAATAACACCTATGTTTTAAAAAAGAACTAAATAGAAATTTCTCCAAAGAAGACATACAAATGGCTAACAAACACATGAAAAGATGCTCAACATCACTCATTATCAGAGAAATGCAAATCAAGACCTAGAAAGATGATATGGGGAGGGTGGTGGGAGGGGGGTTCAGGATTGGGAACTCATGTACACCCGTGGCAGATTCATGTCAATGTATTGGCAAAACCAATACAGTACTGTAAAGTGAAAAAAGCAAACAAACAAACAAACAAAAACAAACCTTAGGCCATAATGCCTTTGGTGGCTCAGTGGTAAATAATCCACCTTGCCAGTACAGCAGATGTGGGTTCGATCCCTGAGTCAGGAAGATCCCCTGGAGAAGGAAGTGGAAATCCACTCCAGTATTCTTGCCTGGAGAATTTTGGAGGAGCTTGGTGGGCTATAGTCCGTGGGGCTGCAAAAGAGTAGGACATGACTTATCGACCAAAACAACAAAATACTGCCTGGGCAATCTACCTTTTAGGCTCATCAAACAAAGAGCCTCATGGCTACCTCTCCAAGGTGGATATGAGATGAATTCTCGGTCTGCACCATGCTGAAGTCCACTGGTGCCCCTGCTGCCTCTTCCCTAACCCCACGCTGCCCTCCTCTCCACAACAGCAGTGCTCACCCTACCTGGAATATTATATCCTGGGTGAGGAAGAGCCCCTTCTCCTACTGGTCTGAGGATGCTGTTGGGGACCAGTTATTACCCTGTTCAGACTATTCCTGCCCTTGAGACTGGGCTGGGCCCTTTGAAAGTGACTCACAGATCATTTTTCATCATTTTAGAGATCTCTCAGGTTATCTCTAATTGCTGCTGTTGTTGTTCGGTTGTTAAGTTGTGTTGACTCTTTGCAACCTCATGGACTGTAGCAAGCCCACCAGGGTCCTTTTCCTCCATTATCTTTAATTACCTTATCATAAAACTCTGAAAGTCTCAAAACTAAACTAATTCTAAGCCATTGGCATTTTAATGTGGATTTGTGCCACACAATTCAGTACTGAAATGTTTTTGTTTTAACACAGTTCTCATGGATCCCTCTATACTTGAGTTACCTTCTTGCCAAACTCATTATGGGTAGAAACCCCTATTTCTCCTTTATATGCATGCAATGTGGGAGACCGGGGTTTCATCAGGAAGATCAGGAAGATCCCCTGGGGAAGAGAATGGCTATCGACTCCAGTATTCTTGCCTGGAGAATTCCATGGACAGAGGAGCCTGGCAGGCTACTGTCGCAGAGAGTCAGACACAACTGAGGGACTAACACTTTCACTTTCACTGCTCAGTCATGTCCAACTCTTTGTGACCCCATGGACTGCAGTCCAGCCCTCCAGACTCTCCTGTCCGTGAAGTTTTCCAGGCAAGAATACTGGGGTGGCTTGCCATTTCCTTGTTCAGGGGATCTTCCTGACCAACGGATCGAACCTGCATCTCCCAAGTCTTCTGCATTGCAGGTGAATTCTTTACCACTGAGCCACCTGGGAAGCCCCATTTCTCCTTTACAGTTTGAATAAATGTTAGGTGCCATTAAAGACTTGTCTCATCAACTCAAATGGACAGAACTGATTATAATAGTTGCTGTATCTTCAGGTTAAAATCAGACAGAAATATGTCATTAGGTCAAAGGTTTCCCAATTCAGTTAAGAAATTCAGTCTAATTGCCAAAAATGTGGGCTTTAATACAGGACACTGATGTAACAAACAACACATGGGCAGCCGTCCATTGTTCTGTCCACGTGTGTGGCTTTATCAAAGTTATCCGCGCGTTAAGGCTCATCTCCCTATGCTTCTGCTCTGAGCAATCTGAGACAAATGGGCAAAAGAGACAGACTCTCCCATTTCTCAATTCACAATTGGAGCAAGCAATTGTTAGGCAATCAAATTGGAAAACCAGCCATAGATGACCCCAAAGCAAATCCATGAACCCTGAGACAAGTGTATCCCAACTTCTATGATCATTTTTGCTCATGTTTTACTAGCACCGTCACCACTGGGTCTCTCTAGGTTCAAGCTGCTTAAAGTGTGCTCTGTGGACCAATAGGCTTTACCTCCTTCAGGAGGTTTTGGAAAAACACACTATCAGACTCGCTGACCCAAGACTTCAGTGTCAGAATCTTCATTTTAATCAGATCCCAAGGTGAAGTCTATGGGGTCGCATAGAGTTGGACACGACTGAAGCGACTTAGCAGCAGAAGCAGCAAGGTGAAGTAGGTGAATGTCAAGTTTGAGAAGCACAGGTATAGGAGAACTAAAATAAAAAGACTCCATTTTCACCCTGTGTAGGTTTTGTTTGGGGGATTTCTTTTTCTTCTCACCAAATTTTGGAAAAGGTAGAATAGTTCAGTTATAACACTGAGAACAGCAACAAAACTTTTAGTCATTTGCATTGTTGACTCCAATAGCATTAGTTAGGTTAGTTCATCTCNTTTTCACTTTACAGTACTGTATTGGTTTTGCCAATACATTGACATGAATCCGCCACGGGTGTACATGAGTTCCCAATCCTGAACCCCCCTCCCACCACCCTCCCCATATCATCTTTCTAGGTCATCCCAGTGCCTGTCTCTTCTACACATCTTCTTTAAATGTAGGCAACAGAAACCAAATCTACCCAAGTCAAGACAGTATATTAATTAATTTCTACCTAGATCCTACATGCTATTTCCTGCCCTTCCAAACCTTTAGCCTTACCTATTTAGTTTAGTTTCTTTAGTTATTTAGTTTCTTCAGCTATTCCTTGGATTCTGTGATCATCCTTATACCTTTCTTATAATTTCTCCTTGTGCTTGATTTGGGTAGATTTGGTTTCTGTTGCCTACATTTAAAGAACTCCAGTATGAATAGCTCCTTCATAGAGCAGCTATGAGGATCAAATGAAATGATGTAAATGAAGCACTTAGCATGCTTTCAGTTCAGTTCAGTTCAGTTGCTCAGTCGTGTCTGAATCTTTGGGACCCCATGAAGCACAGCATGCCAGGTCTCCCTGTCCATCACCATCTCCTGGAATTCGCTCAAACTCACATCCATCGAATTGGTGATGCCATCCAGCCATCTCATCCTCTGTCATCCCCTTTTCTTCCTGCCCTCAATCCCGCCAGCATCAGTCTTTTCCAATGAGTCAACTCATAGCATGAGGTGGCCAAAGTACTGGAGTTTCAGCTTTAGCATCATTCCTTCCAAAGAACACCCAGGGATGATCTCCTTCAGGATGGACTGGTTGGATCTCCTTTCAGTCCAAGGAACCCACAAGAGTCTTCTCCAACACCACAGTTCAAAAGCATCAATTCTTCGGTGCTCAACTTTCTTCACAGTCCAACTCTCGCATTTATACATGACTACTGGAAAAACCATAGCCTTGACTAGATGGACCTTTGTTGGCAAAGTAATGTCTCTGCTTTTTAATATGCTATCTAGGTTGGTCATAACTTTTCTTCCAAGGAATAAGCGTCTTCTAATTTCATGGCTGCAATCACCATCTGCAGTGATTTTGGAGCCCCCCAAAATAAAGTCTGACACTGTTTCCACTGTTTCCCTATCTATTTCCCATGAAGTGATGGGACCAGATGCCATGATATTCATTTTCTGAATGTTGAGCTTTAAGCCAACTTTTCCACTCTCCTCTTTCACTCTCATCAAGAGGCATTTTAGTTCCTCTTCACTTTCTGCCATAAGGCTGGTGTCATCTGCATATCTGAGGTTACTGATATTTCTCCCGGCAATCTTGATTCCAGCTTGTGCTTCTTCCAATCCAGTGTTTCTCATGATGTACTCTGCATAGAAGTTAAATAAGCAGGGTGACAATATACAGCCTTGATGTACTCCTTTTCCTATTTGAAACTAGTCTGTTGTTCCATGTCCAGTTCTAACGTTGCTTCCTGACCTGCATATAGATTTCTCAAGAGGCAGGTCAGGTGGTCTGGTATTCCCATCTCTTTCAGAATTTTCCACAGTTTATTGTGATCCCATGGTTTAGACCCATAGAAAAATGTCAATACATTTAGATACTATGACTGCAGTGATTGGAACTTTGAAGGGCTGACTAGAGAGAAAAGGGTTACTAAAGATTCTTTCTTCTGTTCCCAGGGATACTAGGAGCTTTGAAACTGAGGCTGAAATGGGTTTCAGGGTCAGGCCTCTTTTTATACCTTCTATAAATAGGCATAAAGAGTCTCAGGCCCATCATTGTTAGCTTTCAAAGTTATGTCTATATGATTTCATAATGAATTACTCTCTAAAAAGGGAGAAGTGGTACCTGCCCAGAGACCACCACCTCCTGTAGCACAGTTCCTCCAGAGTATTACAACAGAAATTAAATTATCAGGAACAAGGGAACAGGATCAAATTGGTGACAGTGATCCCAACAAAGTATCATGCTCCTTTTGTTTCCCCCAACCAATGATATTTCCCTTTGATGGAATCACTTACTGAAAGTTCTGGTCCTCAAACACCTAATACAGACTTAAGGCACATGAGAACTCCATATATGATGAAGCTGGCATCTCAGAAACAGTAGGGGAAAAGTACTACTTTACAAACGACAATAAGTAGTTAGTTGGGTCAAAAATATTGGGTCTATGCCTTAAACACACACTCACATAAGTTCTGCATAAACCCAATATTAAACTGTAAGAAACAAATTTGCTAAAGGACTAGATGAAGGCACTGGAAAATTATTTTTGGGTCTTTGGAGTGAAAAGCCTTTTTAAGCATAACTCAAATCAATAAGACACCAAGGTTGATAAATTGGACTTTGTAAAAGTTTAGAAAACTGTGTATGATAAAGTATATAGAAGCATATGCCATTTACTGTTCTGAGTCACTCAGTCATGTCTCTTTGCTTCCCCATGGACTGTAGCCTGTAAGGCTCCTCTGTCCAAGGGATTCTCCGGGCAAGAATATTGGAATGGGTGGCCATTCCCTCCTTCAGGGGATCTTCCCAACCTAGGGATTGAACCCAGGTCTCCTGCATTGCAGGTGGATTCTTCACCATCTGAGCCACCAGGGAAGCCCAAGAATACTGGAATGGGTAGCCTAAGCCTTCTCCAGGTGAACTTCTCGACCCAGGGGTTTCCTGCATTGCAGGCAGATTCTTCACCAGCTGATCTACCAGGGAAGCCTCACATATGCCATAGACAATTTCAAAAGACAAATGACACATTGGGAAAAAGTACTTCTCAAATCATATCACTGACAGAAGGTTAATCTCCCTAACACATAAAGAAACCTCTAGCATTAATAAGAAAAAAGATAATAACTTAAAATGAGACAATTTTTTTAATAAAGAAACAATAAATAACTCCTATTAGTCCATTTAGGAACTAAATTGTTAAACACACATACACAACTTGAGATTGTACTGAGACAGCATTTTCACCTCTCAAGTTGGCAAAACCTTCAAGATTTGATAACACCCTCTGTTGGCGAACACACAGTAGAGATATGGTACTTTCAAAGAAACGAGAAAGCTTTTAATGTACTGATACGGAAGTTTCTCTAAGGAAAAAAGCAAAATACAGAACAATAGATGTAGTGTATCATCATTTATGGTTAAAAAGGGGGAGGGCAGAGAATGTATTTTGAGAAAAGTTTTCAATTAGCAACAATCACAGCTCAGATAAAACTCTTCGACTGTGATACTGCCACTGTGCAAAGCTTTATTCTGAAATGTATGAATGTCTTTGCCTGTGTATGTACCCATGAGCTCTGAGAGCTCACACACACACACACACACAACAAACCTAGTAACAGGATGTGGTTGGAGTTTGAGGATGGGGAAGGAAGACGTTTCACTGTCATAACTTTTTGTGTGTTTTCTTTTTTTTAATCCTTTTTGAGGTACTTGAATGTATTGCTTAATAGTGATAACTAAAAAAATAACATCAAAGAACCAAGAATAAAAATAAAATGAAGTTCCTATCTTTTAAGGAAGACTCAGGAATTTGAGGTTTTCCATGTGCTGAAGTTCTAAGGAAATTAATTATGTGATGAACATTTGTACAGCCTGTATACTTTACAAAGTACTTGTTTCCTTGTTCTCTCTGCATTGTACCATTGCTCCTTCAATTTTTAAGGCAAACAACAAAGTCGGTTTTGTTATCAACATTTAATAATAGCTGAGAAATTTCCTGGTGGCTCGGGGGATAAGAATCCTCCTGTTAATGTGGAGGACACACGTTTGATCCCTCGTCAAGGAAGATCTCACATGCCACAGAGGAACTAAGCCCGTGGGCCACAGCTACTGAGCCCACATGCCTAGAACCTGTGCTCCACAACAAGAAAAGCCATCCCAATAAGAAACGTGCTTACCACAACTAGAGAAAGCCCCCACAGTAGCAACAAAGATCCAGCAGAGCCTGGAAAAAAAACAGCATCTGAGAAAATTGAGCCTCGGCTATCCACAAATCGCCAGATCTCGTGCATTAACACAAAGTTGGAACATAATCTGAGTTTCCTCTCTCAAGACTGACTTCTTTGTACCATGCTATGCTGCACTGGGGCACTTGATCTTGTCTGTTGGCCTGGGTGGCTACATTCTACATGTTCCCATTGTCTTGTGGAATGTACAATGTTGTTAAGTCACTTCAGTTGTGTCTGACTCTTTGTGACCCTATGCATGATAGCTTGCCAGATTCCTCATCCAAGGGATTTTCCAGGCAAGAATACTGGAATGGGTTGCCATTTCCTCCTCCAGGGCATCTTCCTGGCCCAGGGATCAAACCTGAGTCTCTTATGTCTCCTGCTTTGGCAGGGCTCTTTACCACTAGCGCCTCCTGGGATGTACAGTCATGCTTATTCTCTGGCGTGATGATACAGATGGATGTTTGTGCTGAACCTGTCTCGAATCAAGGTCCCTAGAATCTCCCTCCTGAGTGGGAACATGTATTATGGATATAATCATACTGTGACTTGCAGAGTTCCAAAGAATAGCAAGGAGAGATAAGAAAGCCTTCCTCAGTGATCAGTGCAAAGAAATAGAGGAAAACAATAGAATGAGAAAGACTAGAGATCTTCTGAGTGAACTCCGGGAGATGGTGATGAACAGGGAGGCCTGGCGTGCTGCGATTCATGGGGTCGCAAAGAGTCAGACACGACTGAGCAACTGAACTGAATTGATACATACTATGGACAGAAGAGCTAGGTGGGCTATAGTCCATGGGGTCACAGCGAGTCAGATACAACCTGAGCGATTAACACACACACGTATACAAAAGTTTTTATACTATCCTTGATAAAGGCTTGAGAAAGAACAGAAAAAAGGAAGAGATGGAGAAATTGCAAAACAAACTAAATGAAATAGGAGCACTGAATATGAAACAGAAAAAATGAAACAAACTAAAATAAAAGTAA
Organism: Cephalophus harveyi; assembly: GCA_006410635.1. Lineage (NCBI taxonomy): Eukaryota > Metazoa > Chordata > Mammalia > Artiodactyla > Bovidae > Cephalophus > Cephalophus harveyi. Next base: position 60,175 of record SJYT01013070.1, on the reverse strand, counting down.
ATGGTCATCATATAGTCCAGTTGTTTTTAAGTGTCACTGCTCATTAGAACGGAGAAGGCAATGGCACCCCACTCCAGTACTCTTGCCTGGAAAATCCCATGGACGGAGGAGCCTGGTGGGCTGCAGTCCATGGGGTCGCTGAGTCGGACACGACTGAGCGACTTCACTTTCACTTCTCACTTTCATGCATTGGAGAAGGAAATGGCAACCCACTCCAGTGTTCTTGCCTGGAGAATCCCAGGGACAGGGGAGCCTGGTGGGCTACCGTCTATGGGGTCACACAGAGTCGGACACGACTGAAGTGACTTAGCAGCAGCAGCAGCAGCTCATTAGAAACACATCTGGAGCTTTGAAGAAAAAAAAAGCAATACCTGGCCATTTGTATTTTGCAAAAAATTCCAAGATGATTCTCATAAACATTTGGATTTTAACTAAAGATGATTCTCATATACATTTGGATTTTAATTAAATGATAGTTTTGGTGATATAGAATTCTATTTCTCTCTGCTGATCAATCATGATACAATATTATTAAGAGAATAATAGCTACATAATCACTATAGTAAAAGATGCTTATAAGTTTCCACAATCAATAGCCAGATGAAAAATAAGAGATAATTACAACTGCAAGCCATAATGGAAACATGATTAACCTAACAATATAAAATAATTACTTACAATTTGGGAGGTCAAGCAGAGTGATGTGGTAAGTGAAAGTGCATACATGCACATGTTTTCATCCTCCCAGTCAGTTTATGTCTTTTGGTTGGTGCATTTAATTCATTTATATTTAATGTAATTATCGATATAGTCATTGGGAGGACTGATGTTGAAGGTGAAACTCCAATACTTTGGCCACTTGATACGAAGAGCTGACTCATTTGAAAAGACCCTGATGCTGGGAAAGATTGAGGGCAGGAAGAGAAGGGAACGACAGACAATGAGATGGTTGGATGGCATCACCGACTCAATAGACATGAGTTTGAGTAAACTCAGGGATTTGGTGATGGACAGGGAGGCCTGGCATGCTGCTGTTCATGGGGTTGCAAGGAGTTGGACAAGACTGAGTGACTGAACTGAACTGAATGATCCTATTTCCATTTTCTTAATTGTTTGGGTTTATTTTGTGTAGGTCTTTTCCTTCTTTTGTGTTTCCTGCTGAGAGAAGTTCCTTTAGCATTTGTTGTAATGCTGGTTTGGTGCATCCAGTATTTTTTGAGTGCCTACCAACTTTCTAGATTTTATTTTTGGCTTAGGATACAAAACATATATAAAAAAATCCCTGATTTCTAGGTGAGAAAAGATAGAATATACACACAATAGCCAGCCTTCCCTGGTAATCCAGTGGTTAAGATTTTGCACTCCCAATGCAGGGTTCTATCCCTGGTCAGGGAACTAGATCCCACTTGCTGAAAATTAAGATCTCACATGCCTCAATGAAGATCTTGTGTGCCACAACTAAGACCCAGCACAGACAAATAAATGAATAAGTAAGAACATACACAAAATAGCAAGTAAACTAAATTGTGTATTAGAGAGTGATGTGTTTTGGAGAAAAAATGAAATAGGTGGTGGTATTAGGGAGTACTAGGATATGGGCAGTTTCAAATAGTGTGTCTTTGGGGAAAACTTCACTGGAAAGTTGACATTTCGAGCAAACCTAAAGGAGATGAGGGAGAAAGGCAAGCTGATCCAGGAGGTGAGCCTTCCAAGCAGAAGGAAGAGTAATCTGTAGAACCTTGGAGAGATGTGAGGAGTGGGCATTAAGGGAATGGTGAAGGAGTCAGAGTGGCTACAGCAGAGAGAAAGATGTGAGGGTGTAAGGAGGTGAGATCAGAGAGGTGGAAGGAGATGTGTACTGTGGGACTTTGTAGGTCATTAAAAGTTCTTGGCATCCTGCTTAACCATGACCAGAGCATCATTTGTAACCTCATCATTGGTAAAGCATTACTTACTTATTTATCATTGATCAAATTTGAGTTGATCTTACAAGACTGAGAAACACAACAGGTATTATTGAACCCCTTTGAGAGATGAAGAGTCAGACTCAGAAAATACTGAATGAATTACCAGCTACTCAGAGAGTGATTTGACCTTATGTCTCCTCATTTCTGGGGCTTCCGAATTGGCTCAGTGGGTAAAGAATCTACCTGCAATGCAGGAGATGCAGGAGATGTAGGTTTGATCGCTGGGTTAAGAAGATCCCCTGGAAGAGGGCATGGCAACCCACATCAGTGTTCTTGCCTGGAGAGTTCCATGGACAGAGGAGCCTGTAGGGCTATGGTCCATAGGATTGCAGAGTCTGAAACAATTGAGCATGCAGGCACTCCTCATTTCTAGACCATGTTTCTTTCTGTTAGTGCCCTATCTTGATTCTATCCCAGAATATCTATGCTTTTAAAATAGAGAGCAGAAAATAATGCAGAACTTCCATTCTTAGCAGCAGCAGCTCCCTATTTTGTTCCCTGGTCCATTTCACTATCTACAGATGCAAAGGACTGCAGGTTACACACAAATTAACCACGTGGGACACGATTTATATTGACTGCAGTGTGGATGGTGCCCCCTGGAGTTGAGCCAAGCACTGACACTGCAGCTTTTCTCATCTTGACTTTGTCTCTTCTTCCTAGGCCTGCACTTGCCCTCTGAACTCAATGGAAGAATTCCATATACTTAATTTTGATGCTTGGCATCCCCTAGTTTATGGTTTGTACTGATATTTTGGTAAATAATTTGCCTAAACCCAGGCCAACCTTGAGACTTCATCTGGTATTTTTCTCCTAGTAGGCCTGTCAGCTCTTCCTGCCTTCCTTTCCCAGCCATGCTGAATGAGAAATGAGGCAGCACCCTTCTACATCCATCTATTCAGCCTTGAGAAAATCAGTCCATCGACTCAGTTGCCATTTATCTTTGATTCTTGTGTTTATTCCAAACTTCCCAAAGCTCTAGACTATAATTTTTGCTTTTACTTTCTATATGCTATCTTTGCAGGGTCTTTGACAGTCTTTTTTGCTGATCAGTAAGCTTGAGCCACTTTGATGAATGGGATTCTTCAGAAATGGATACTCAATAAACAAACAGATCTGCTAAGCTAATGCACTTTGTTATGGGCTGAGCAAGTTTCCTCTTATGTAATCTTCTCTCATGAGAGTAGGCTGTGCTTGGGAAGAAAGCAGCTGCTTTCTCAAGGGTCTTTGTGTCCCTAGTCACTGCTGCAATTTATAGTGGGATGACCACAGCCTTGTACTTTCCCACGCTCCGTCTCCTGACTCCTGGGTTTGCGAGTGAGTGTTAGACCCCTTGAAGCTGCAGAACTGAGACCTCCAGCAGCAGATTGCCTCTATGTTCCTAGCCACTGTGAGAGCTGGTTTCTGGCATTGTGTTCTGTTTCTCTGCTGAGGATACTCTGTTCTCTCTCAATGAAACCTCTTTTTCTTCCTCTAACCCTTCACTCCTGGATCTCTTTTGATCACATTATTCTCTTAACATAGAACAATAAGCAGCTTCCTTTGGAGGGAAAAAAGGCATCCTTTGTTTATCTTTTAACATATGAATAGAAATATAAGGTAATCATGTACCATACCAGTATAGCACAGCACAAGTCAGGAGCAGACACCCCCTCAATGGGGCAGGCCAGATTTTCTTTCTCTCCATATCTGCTTTCTATTTTCTTGTTTCTTCCTGGCAACTATTTTCTCCCATTTTCCCAAAGAGATGTGAGTCTTTGTGGTCAGACATAGGGCAAACTCATCCTCATGTAGCTTGATACAACCCCAGGAGAAAGGGGCTATGTCCAGGAGTTGGAATTATTTGACTTCACTTTTTATTTAATTAATTAATTTATTTTTGGCTGCACTGGGCCTTTGTAGCTGCATGTGGGCTTTCTCTAGTTGTAGCGAGCGGAGCTACTTTCTGGTTGTGTTACATGGGCTTCTCGTTGCTATGGCTCCTCTTTCTTGTGGAGCACAGACTATAGGTCTCGGGCTCAGTAGTTATGGCACCTGGGCTTAGTTGTCCTGAAGCATGTTGGATCTTCCTGGACTAGGGATCAAACCTGCATCTCATGCATTGGCAGGTGGATTCTTAACCACTGAACTAGCAGGGAAGTCCTGAGTTCACTTTTTAGTATTACTTCAAAGGTCTCGTTAAAGAATCTTCTGGTGCTGAGGCTATGATAGCAGCATCACTTGTTGTTAAGGAAGGAGCATAGAGGGCCTCATCAATGCTTTTGGTTCTCACTGACCACCTGCTCTTGCTGAGCACAGCTGCTTTCCACTAGTTACACCCATAGATCCTCTGTTGTGCTCCAGTGCCACCCTTCCCAGGACCCTGAGAAGTCAAAGCCAGTTGATAAGAAAACTCTCTGTATTTGTTTCCTGAAGTTCCCATAACCAATTACCACACACATGCTGGCTAAACCAACAGAAATATATTCTCTCAAAGTTCTGGAAGCCAGAAGTCTGAAATCCTGCAGGGCTGAGCTTCTTCCAGGGGATCTAGTGGAGAATTTTCTCTGTCTCTTCCAGCTTCTGGTGACTGCAAGCTTTCCTGGGATTGTGGCCCCATCACACCAATATCTGCCTTGATCTTCATATCTCCTTCTCCTCTGTGTGACTGTTCTCTGTGTGTTTCTTGTAGGGACATTTGCTATTGGATTTAAAATCCACCCAGGTAAGCCCGGATGAACTAATCTTGAGATCTTTAACTTGATTATATCTGCAAGGACCCTTTTCTCAACAAAGTCACATTATAGGTTTCAGGAATTGACATGGACATGGCTTTTGGGGAGGGGCATCCCACATGCCCATAGCATGTGGGATCTTAGTTCCCATTCCTAGTTCCCAGGGATTGCACCCACATTCCCTGCGCTAGAAGCAAATTCTTATCCACTGGACCACCAGGGAGGTTAGTCATATATGATTTTTTTAACCTGGGCACTAAGGCGGTCTCTTGGCCTTAAACGGAAACCAAGCAAACAAGCAACCCTCCCTCTCCCAAGCACTGTTTTAGTCCAAAAATCTTTATTTCTCAGGGACCAGATAAGTCCTATGCTGGAGTAAAAATCAGTCCCTAAGATTGATATCTTACCAGTCTCCCCATTTGCCTCTCCCATGGCTCCCTCACATCATTTGCCAAAACCCTCAGGAAGCTAGCAAGGTAGAAGCTCTGGTGTTTTCCCACAGGCAGCCATCTGCCTAGATGGATGGTTTTGCCAGAATCAACACAACCAAGGCAAAGCCAGGACCTCTATCCAGCCATAAACAATAAGGATATATTATATAGCACTGGGAATTCCAGCCATTATCTTAAAATAAATTAGAATGAAATATGAAAGTGAAAATGAAAGTGTTAGTTGCTCAGTCATGTCTGACTCTTTGTGACCCCATGAACTAAAGACCACCAGCCTCCTCTGTCCATGGAATTCTCCAGGTAAGAATGCTGGAGTGGGTTACCATTTCTTCTCCAATGGATCTTCTTGACCCAGGGATCAAATGTGACTCTCCTGCATTGCAGGCAGATTCTTTACCACCTGAAGCACACAAAAATACTGAACCACTATGCTGTATACCTGAAAACAATATAGTTCTGTAAATCAACTATACTTCCATAAAAAAAAGTCTTGATAACTGTTTCTCTCCAGAATTAAACCATACCAAGAGGCTTTCATAAAATTAATACTCAATAAATATTTCTTGAATGGAGAAATGAATAAACCATCAGCTATTGCTTTCACAGTTAAATCTTTATAATTCCTTTTACTGAAATATAGTCTACTGAAACTACTGATTAAGTGAAACGTTTGGTGAATTGAATTGAACCAAAATAAAAATGAAATAGACACATGAAATGAAATGAAATAAACCCATCATGAGTGTTCATTTTGTGTGTCAACTCGGCTGGGTCATGGTACTCTTTGGCCAAACTTCATTCTAGGTATTTGTATGAGGGTGTGTTGGGTGACATGTATGTGCAAACTGGTGGCCTTTTTTTTTTAAAAAAAAATTATTTTAGTTGGAGGCTAATTGCTTTACAATATTGTAGTGTTTTTTTGCCATACATTGATATGAATCAGCCATGGGTTTACATATTTTCCCCATCCTGAACCCCCTCCCACCTCCCTCCCCATTCCATCCCTCTAGGTCATCCCAGTGCACCAGCCCTAAACACCCTGTCTCATGCATCGAACCTGGACTAGCGATCTGTTTCACATATGATTATACACATGTTTCAGTGCTATTCTCTCAGATCATCCCACCCTCACCCTCTCCCACAGAGTCCAAAAGACTGTTCTATACATCTGTGTCTCTTTTGCTGTCTCACATATAGGGTTATCATTACCATCTTTCTAAATTCCATATATATGTGTTAGTATACTGTATTGGAGTTTTTTTTTTTTTTTTTTCTGGCTTACTTCACTCTGTATAATAGGCTCCAGTTTCATCCACCTCATTAGAACTGATTCAAATGAAATCTTTTTAATGTCTGAGTAATATTCGATTGTGTATATGTACCACAGCTTTCTTATCCATTCGTCTGCTGATGGACATCTAGGTTGCTTCCATGTCCTGGCTATTAAAAACAGTGCTGCAATGAACATTGGGGTACACATGTCTTTTTCAATTCTGGCTTCTTCTGTGTGTATGCCCAGCAGTGGGATTTCTGTTTTTTAAAGTGTCTCCACACTGTTCTCCATAGTGACTGTACTAGTTTGCATTCCCACTAACAGTGTAAGAGAGTTCCCTTTTCTCCACACCCTCTCCAGCATTTATTGCTTGTAGACTTTTGGATCGCAGCCATTCTGACTGGTGTGAAATGGTACCTCATTGTGGTCTTGATTTGCATTTCTCTGATAATGAGTGATGTTGAGCATCTTTTCATGTGTTTGTTAGCCATCCGTATGTCTTCTTTGGAGAAATGTCTGTTTAGTTCTTTGGCCCATTTTTTGATTGGGTCGTTTATTTTTCTGGAATTGAGCTGCATGAGTTGCTTGTATATTTTTGAGATTAGTTGTTTGTCAGTTGCTTCATTTGCTATTGTTTTCTCCCATTCAGAAGGCTGTCTTTTTACCTTGCTTATAGTTTCCTTTGTTGTGCAGAAGCTTTTAATTTTAATTAGATCCCATTTGTTTATTTTTGCTTTTATTTCCAGTATTCTGGGAGGTGGATCATAGAGGATCCTGCTGTGATTTATGTCGGAAAGTGTTTTGCCTATGTTCTCTTCTAGGAGTTTTATAGTTTCTGGTCTTACGTTTAGATCTTTAATCCATTTTGAGTTTATTTTTGTGTGTGGTGTTAGAAAGTGATCTAGTTTCATTCTTCTACAAGTGGTTGACCAGTTTTCCCAGCACCACTTGTTAAAGAGATTGTCTTTACTCCATTGTATATTCTTGCCTCCTTTGTCGAAGATAAGGTGTCCATAGGTGTGTGGATTTATCTCTGGGCTTTCTATTTTGTTCCATTGATCTATATTTCTGTCTTTGTGCCAGTACCATACTGTCTTGATGACTGTGGCTTTGTAGTAGAGCTTGAAGCCAGGCAGGTTGATTCCTCCAGTTCCATTCTTCTTTCTCAAGATTGCTTTGGCTATTCGAGGTTTTTTGTATTTCCATACAAATCTTGAAATTATTTGTTCTAGTTCTGTGAAAAATACCGCTGGTAGCTTGATAGGGATTGCATTGAATCTATAGATTGCTTTGGCTAGTACACTCATTTTCACTATATTGATTCTTCTGATCCATGAACATGGTATATTTCTCCATCTATTAGTGTCCTCTTTGATTTCTTTCATCAGTGTTTTATAGTTTTCTATATATAGGTCTTTTGTTTCTTTAGGTAGATTTATTCCTAAGTGTTTTATTCTTTTCATTGCAATGGTGAATGGAATTGTTTCCTTAAATTTTCTTTCTGTTTTCTCATTGTTAGTGTATAGGGATGCAAGGGATTTCTGTGTGTTGATTTTATATCCTGCAACTTTACTATATTCATTAATTAGCTCTACTAATTTTCTGGTAGAGTCTTTAGGGTTTTCTATGTAGAGGATCATGTCATCTGCAAACAGTGAGAGTTTTACTTCTTCTTTTCCAAGCTGGATTCTTTCTATTTCTTTTTCTGCTCTGATTGCTGTGGCCAAAACTTCCAAAACTATGTTGAATAGTAGTGGTGAGAGTGGGCACCCTTGCCTTGTTCCTGACTTTAGCAGAAATGTTTTCAATTTTTCACCATTGAGTATAAAGTTTGCTGTGGGTTTGTCATATATAGCTTTTATTATGTTGAGGTATGTTCCTTCTATTTCTGCTTTCTGGAGATTTTTTTTTTTAAATCATAAATGGATGTTGAATTTTATCAAAGGCTTTTTCTGCATCTATTGAGATAATCATATGGTTTTTATCTTTCAATTTGTTAATGTGGTGTATTGCATTGATTGATTTGTGGATATTAAAGAATCCTTGCATTCCTGGGATAAAGCCCACTTGGTCATGATGTATGATCTTTTTAGTATGTTGTTGGATTATCTTTGTTAGAATTTTGTTAAGGATTTTTACATTTATGTTCATCGGTGATATTGGCCTATAGTTTTCTTTTTTGTGGCATCTTTGTCAGGTTTTGGTATTAGGGTGATGGTGGCTTCATAGCATGAGTTTGGAAGTTTACCTTCTTCTGAAATTCTGGTGGCCTTTGAGTAAAACAGATTGCTATCCACAATGGGAGTGGGTCTCATCCAATCCACTAGAAAAACATGCTAACCTCTCCTCCAGGGGGCATTCTGCCAGCAGGTCACCCAAAGATTTCATCTGCAATACTGTCTCTTCCTGATTCACCAGCAGACTGACTTTGCACTAAAACTGCAACTTTTTTCTGAGTCTCCAGCCTTCTGGCCTACCCCAGATTTTGAACTTGTGAAACTTTCACAATGGCACGTGTCAACTCCTTGAAATGAAAAGAACTAAATAAAAAATTAAAGGAAAAAAGAAATAGAACCAGTAGGCTACATATATATATATCAATAACCTCAGATATGCAGATGACACAAACTTTATGGCAGAAAGCAAAGAACTAAAGAGCCTCTTGATGAAAGTGAGAGAGGAGAGCGAAAAAATTGGCTTAAAACTCAACATACAGAAAACTAAGATTATGCCATCTAGTCCCATCACTTCATGGCAAATAGATGGGGAAGCGATGGACACAGTGAGAAACCTTATTTTTGGGCTCCAAAAATCACTGCAGATGGTGACTGCAGCCATGAAATTAAAAGTCGCTTACTTCTTGGAAGAAAAGCTATGACCAACCTAGACAGCATATTAAAAAGCAGAGACATTACTTTGCCAATAAAGGTCCATCTAGTCAAAGCTATGGTTTATCCAGTAGTCATGTATGGATGTGAGAACTGGACTATAAAGAAATCTTAGCACTAAAGAATTGATGCTTTTGAACTGTGGTGTTGGAGAAGACTCTTGAGAGTCCCTTGAACTGCAAGGAGATCAAATAAGTCCATCCTAAAGGAAATCAGTCCTGAATATTCATTGAAAGGACTGATGCTGAAGCTAAAATTCCAACACTTTGGTCACCTGATGCGAAGAAGTGACTCATTGGAAAAGACCCTGATGGTGGGAAAGATTGAAGGCAGGAGGAGAAGGGGACAAAAGAAGATTAGATGGTTGGATGGCATCACCAACTCAATGGACATGAGTTTGAGCAGACTCTGGGACAAAGTGATGGACAGGGAGGCCTGGTGAGCTGCAGTCCATGGGGTTACAAAGAGTCGGACATGACTGAGTGACTGAAATGAACTGATCCTGTCGGTTCTATTTCTTTGACAAGCACTGACTAAATACACCTTGCTATGCCAAAGACCAAACATAAAACCAGTGATGATAACACTGCTTTTTTTTAACCTGATTAAAGTTGATTATGCCTCTGCTCCTTATCGACTTAAAAGACTTAGTATTCCTAGAAGTCACATTGTAATGTGTGTTTTTTATATCCTACAATCTCAAACAACAAACTCAGCTCCTTTAAACACATATATACTTTGTTTTTATTCTTAGGTCATTGATACAAAGTTTCCTCATGGCTGTGGCTGGCATCACTATCACGTTTTATAAGTAGGGATAGGAGTGCCCACTTCAGCTTTCAGTGATTCTCAATGCCTAGTCTCCAAATAGCAACCTCAGCATTACCAGGTGCTTGTAGGAAATGTATATTCTCAGAGCTTTCCTGGTGGTTCAGTGGCTAGGACTCCACGCTCCCAATGGAGGGGGCCTGGGTTTGATCCTGGTCAGGGAACTAGATTTTGCATGCTGCAACTAAGAGTTTACTTGCTGCAACTAAAATAGGTCTCACATATTGCAACTAAAGATTTGCATGCTACAAAGAAGATTGAAGATCCTGCAAGCCACAGCTATGACCTGGCATAGCCAAACAAATAAATAAATATTAGAAGAAAAGAAAAAAATGTGTATTTTCAGGCCTAACCAAGACATATTGAATCAGAAACTCTGAAGGAGTGGCCCAGTAATCTGTCTTTTAACAAGCTTCCAAGTTCTGATGCAAACTAAAGTTTGAGAATCATTGCTTTTACTATAGAATGCCAAAACATTTCCCCAATTTCTGCAATTACGGAAGGTAAAGGTATTCCTCCCAATACCTATTTTGACTGGGAGGGCCCTGAATAGAATCTGTCTAGATTGGCTATTGGAAAATTTTGTACAACCAGAAATGCAGAGAGATATAGAAAGCAGTCCCAATCTGACTTTGGTTGCACTTCAGAAATAGCAACAGTGGTAAAAATAAGCAAACTTCTATCTCTGCTTAAACCTTATCCTCCACTTTAGATTCCATTCCTCTTCCTTCCTGTTTCTGTGCCTTCCCTCGTACTTTTTACTCTGTCACCTAAATTCCCAACCCTCTCTCTCATTCATTGATTATCCACTCAAGACCAGCTGAAGTCTCACCTTCCTTGTGATGTCTTTTCAGCTACAATGTTCTCTCCCTTTACCAAATATCTAGTAGGACTGTTGCATTTTCTGGTTTAATTACTTTAAGCTAGCATGGGATTATGGTGATGCTCATTTTTTTCTCCTTCTTCCAAGATGCTTCAAAAGATTGCAAACCTTTGAAGGAAAGGGTATCAAACTTTTAGGTGTACAACTTTGCTCAGCTCAGGCCTCTAAAACAACACATCCTGAAATAGGTGACTTGTCAACAACAGAAAATTATTTCTTATAGTTCTAGAGGCTGAAAGTCTAAGATTATGTGAGACTCTCTTCTGAGTTGCAGATGGCTTACTTTAGGTTGTATCCTCTCATGGTGGAAAGAACTAGTTAGTTCTCTGGCCTTTTCTATAAGAGCACTAATCTCATTATGAGGGCTCCACCTTCATGACTTAATAATCCCCCAAAGTCCCCACTTCCTCATTTAATGATACTGGAGATTAGACTTCAACATGGGGAGGACATAAACATTCAGCCCATAACAATACCCCAAAGCATCTGGCACGATGCTAAACACACAGTAGACAAGCAACCAATGAAAGCTGTGCACCAGAGAATTGATGCTTTCAAATTGTGGTGCTGAAGAAGACTCTTGAGAGTCTCCTGGACTGCAAGGAGATCAAACCAGTCAATCCTAAAGGAAGTCAACTCTGAATATTCATTGGAAGGACTGATGCTGAAGCTCCAATACTTTGGCCACCTGATGTGAAGAGCCAACTCACTGGAAAAGACCCTGATGCTGGGAAAAATTGAAGGCAGGAGGAGAAGGGGGTGACAGAGGATGAGATGGTTGGATGGCGTCACCAACTCAGTGGGCATGAGTTTGAACAAACTCTGGGAGACAGTAAAGGCTAGGGGTGCCTGGTGTACTGCAATCCATGGTGTCACAAAGAGTCAGACATAATTTAGCCACTGAACAACAACAACCTGTATTTGTTAAACCGATCAACAGATCACCATCAATCTTATTGGTCTCTGGCAATTGCTAACAGATTTGCCTGTCTTTATTTAGCTATCATGAAGAAATCTCCATTTTGTACCTTGGAAGAGTAATATTCTAGGAAAACAAATATATACAAATAAATATCAAAAATCAAACTGGGCCTTTATAGAGCTGCAAACAGTGAGGTGTAGGATTATAGAGGTGGGAGTGACAAAAAAACATCCAGACTGTATCTTTAGCATCCAGAGCACCATTGGAACTCAGTAAATATTTCTGATGGACTATATAATGTCCAGATTTCATTGTTTTTGTAATAAGAACAGAAGATGATATACTCAAGAAACATTTGTGAAATGAATGATTCAGTTCTCAGCTTAAACATTGCCCTGATATTCAAGTGTTCTCCCAGCCTCATGGCCAGAAGTATACCCTAATATGTGATACACACTCTGGTTTCTAATGTCCATGCTCTGGGTATTGAATCTGTAGCAGGAATTTGCCTTTGCAAAGGGAAAGTCAGAAGCTTCTTCCTATGCAAGTAATTGGGATTCTGTTATGGTGACTATATCATGTTTCCCCGAGAGAGTAAACAATATTTTCTGCATCACCTGATGGTCCCCAGGTGTCTCCTTAGAAAACTCTGCATCCTTGGGGAGCTGAATACTCAGTTCCCACTGGGGGTCCTGAATTTGACATGGTGGAACTGGTAGATGGAGGTACTGATGCCTCTACTAATACGACTCACATGTCTGCTAACATAGCTGCCTTCCTTTGAGCTGTGGGACTGCTGAGAAACCCCAGGTTTTGTTAAATCACCTCTTTTTGAAGGGGAAGGTGCCTTCTCTTACCTAAGGGTCTGTTGCTCCAAGGGAAGGAGTTAAGTTACTCTGACAGCAGACAACTTTCTGATATACTGGAAAGGGCACTAGAAGGAGAGCCAGGAGATATTAGTTCTGAGCTTTGTCATTATTTAACTGTATTGTCGTTCAGTTGTTAAGTCCTGTCTGATTCTTTTCGACCCCATGGACTACAGCACATCAGGCTTCCCTGTTCTTCATTATCTCCCAGAGCTTGCTCAAACTCATGTCTATTGAGTCGATGATGCCATCCAACCATCTCATCCTCTCTAGCCCCTTCTCCTCCTGCCTTCAATCTTTCCTAGCATCAGGGTCTTTTCCAATGAGTCAGTTCTTCTCATCAGGAGGCCTAAGAGTTGTAGTATCAGCTTCAGCATTAGTCCTTCCAATGAGTATTCAAGGTTGATTTCCTTTGGACAGTTCACATTAGTGGACTTCAGTTTTCTCTGCAGAACAAACAGTCATCTAGCTTATCTCTAGATCCTTCTAGCTTATGTGTTCTATTATTTCTGATTTCACTGCTCATATGCCTCTTTGTTTGTTTCTAGGCATCAACGAATATGTTTTGCCTCAGTGTACTGTGTCCACCTGGATAATATTTTTTCTGCTTGCTCAAGATTCTGGCTAATTTCTAATCATTTCCTACATTTCTGGGATCTCTGGCAAATTTTAAGATCAGGCTGGTTTGTAAAGTATGCAAACTCATCTTCCATTTATTCTGTTTCAACTGCTATATTTCAAAATTGACCCCAATTACCTAGGGTATAAAGGCAAAGCTCTAAACTATAAACAAAGAAATTATCATAATTAGAGCCATTTCTTCCTGACTGGACTCACTAGAGTTCAGAGAGGCTGAAACTACTGAAGCCCAAGTTACTCAGACCTTGAGGTCTCCAAGGTCACCTGGCCCAGAATGGTTAGTATTAATAGAAACTGGTGTAGAGTTACTATTGAGAAATGTGAGTGTGATAAAATTATTTCCAGCAGTATTTGTTGGCTGACCTGAATAATCTTGAAGCCTGTTTTGTGTTGTGATGACAAGGTGGACAAAGTGTATAGGAGTATGGGATCTGACGCGTTCAGGGATTTTTTTCATAAGCTTCTGGATGAAGCTGATCTCAAGCGCTAATAAAAGAATGTACACTCTGTCTTGAGGGCTTATATAGTATCTTTGGTGACTTGAGGGTTATAACATTAGGAATATAAGGTTCTCAGTCTAGGAATCCAAGCAAATGCTTCCTTAGTGGGCATAATGACAGCAGGGGTGGCCATGCCAATAGAGAGAAAGGAGGGAAGTCCTGGGGCAGCTGATGGTTTCAGGACAAGGGATGGTATGTAGAGGTGTGATGCCAGGTGGATCTAAAAGGAAATACTTGGGTGTTCTTAGGTTAATATGGCTAAAGGTCTCATAGAAAAAATCTTGGAAAATTTTAATGAGAATTTTTGGTTTTTTATTCTTTGCCATCTTTCAGGAAATCCAAGCTTCCCATGATTAATCATATCATTGACTATCATATATTGGGGGCCAGTCATCATCTAAGACCTGTGAAGTCTACTGTAGTGTTATTGTTTCTTTTTGTTGTTGTTTAGTTGCTCAGTTGTGTCTGACTCTTTCCAACCCCATGGACTGTAGCCCATCAGGCTTCTTTGTCCATGGGATTTCCCAGGCAAGAATACTGGAATGGGTTGTTATTATCTTCTCCAGAGGATCTTCCTCACCCAAGGACTGAACTCATGTCTCCTGCATTGACCAGTAGATTCTTTACCACTGAGCTACCTGGGAAGCCTGTATATCTATCTATCTATCTATCTATTTATCTATCTATATCTATATCTATGTATCCTGGGTTGGGAAGATGTCCTGGAGAAGGGATAGGCTACCAACTCCAGTATTCTTGGGCTTCCCCAGTGGCTCAGACAGTAAAGAATTCACCTGCAATACAGACCTGGGTTTAATCCCTGGGTTGGGAAGATCCCCTGGAGGAGGGTATGGCAACCCACTCCAGTATTCTTGCGTGGAGAATCCCCATGGACAGAAAAGTCTGGCAGGCTACAGTCCATGGGGTTGCAAAGAGCTGGACATGACTGAATGACAGCACAAGCACACATACACACACACATGCAATAGATAAACTCTAAGCTAGGAGAGAAAAAGAGTTTTTGTCAATGGAATGATAAAGATGGGATTATGACTAGAGTAATGATTCTTCGTGTTGTTGCTTATTTGTCAAAGTCAGCACCAGGCTTTGTATTATTTTCTCTTCTACAGTTGTTACAGATTACTGGCATACAGTTGTTGCTTATTAATTGTTTCTTCAACTGAATCAAATGTAAGAATTTTCTGCCTCTATAAACCCTGATGAAACAATTAGAATAATGGGATAGATGATACAATATGGCATTTTGGTCAATTTCTGGCTAAGAATGGCTTTGTCTGCCTCTAACATCTATATTCTCTTCTGCAGCATTTTGTCTTTGATATTATGTTCAGTTTAGGTGATTTGCTTGTTATTGTTTACCCTTACAAACTCACTGTGAGAAGACCAGCTTCATACCCCTCAGATATGTAGACCATTCAAAGTCAGCAGAGCTCAGGTCCAAGTGAATCTGTGATTCCCCACCTCAGATTCACATATGTGCAGCATGCTCAGTTGCTCAATCATGTCTGACTCTTTGTGACCCCGTGGACTATAGTCCTCCAGGCTCCTCTGCCCACAGGATTTCCCAGTCAAGAATACTGGAGTGGGTTGCCATTCCCTTCTCCAGGGGATCTTCCCAACTCAGGGATCAAACCCAAGTCTCCTGCATCACAGGTGTATTCTTTACTGCTGAGATACAGGGGGATAGGATGGTCTCAGTACTGACTGTGAGTCCTTGAAGCTTGGGTGTCTGCCCTGGAAGGCAATCTGGACAGAGGTGACAGCAGCTCTACACAGACAGGAGAGAGGACAATCTGTTCACAATACAAGGAACAGAAATCAAGCCAAGAGGGCAGTAGAGGGAACAGAGTGCCCAGAGGGAAACACTTTGTCTTGCCAATGTTTTTCTACCTCTCTAGGCAAAGGGTCATCTTCAAAGACACCTCCTGTCCAAGGTAACAGTGCTAGAAGGCAAATCCTTCTTTACTCCTGCATGCCATGGATACTCATACTTCATATTAATAGGACATTATCAGCTCAGGTGCCAGGCTCTGTGATTCACCAAGGAACAAAACAGGCGCATGTGCTGAATTGTTGTTAGCTTTCCAACAGTCCAAATCCTGGAGGTGCGCAATCCTGCTTTGAGTGTGGGCAGGAAAGTTTTACTGAGTATTCTTTGTCAAGGAAGTCTGCTTAAAGTCACTGAAAACCTAACCCTATATATTTTTTCAAGTCAGGGAGGAGACTTGTACATGTGGATTGGTCAAGGAACAATTGACTGTTTCCCTCTAACCCAAGGGCATGATAGAGAAGGGTCAGTATTAGCCCAGAGAATAAATGAGAAGGAAAGGAAAACACTCTTTAGCAACTCTTAAGTTTCTGCCTGTCTTTCAACTTCTCCATAGAGCACTTTAGGAATGTGCAACATACCTGTGTAGGTATGTTGGGGATGTGCTGCAATTTGTTCATCTAATACACATTGAGTTCTTATTCAATAGTGTCTGGCCATGAGGAAATTACGTGGCTGTTAGGATTGCCTACATTAAACAAAGGATGAGAACTAGACAACTGGTGAGAACATATTGTATAGCCCAGGGAACTCTACTTAATGCACTGTGGTGTCCCAAATGGGAGGGAAGTCCAAAAGGGTCGGGATATATGTATATGTATGGCTGATTCATTTTTGCACTGCAGTAGAAGAATTGATGCTTTCAAACTGTGGTGCTGGAGAAGACTCTTGGGAGCCCCTTGGACAGCAAGGAGATCAAACCAGTCTATCCTAAAGGAAATCAACCCTGGATATTCACTGGAAGGACTGATACTGAAGCTCCAATCCTTTGGCCACCTGATGGGAAGAGCCGACTCATTGGAAAAGAGCCTGATGCTGGGAAAGATTGGAGGCAGGAGGATTAGTTGGTTGGATAGCATACTGACCCAATGGGCATGAGTTTGAGCAAGCTCCAGGAGATAGTGAAGGCATGGCATGCTGTAGTTCATGGGGTTGCAAAGAGGCAGATAGGATTTAGTGACTGAACTACAAGAAGCTAACACAACATTGTAAAGCAACTATACTCCACTAAAAATTAATTAATTAAAAAAAAGGAAGTAGGGAACTTATCCCCCAAAGGAAAGATTTCTGAGATTAGATATGCACAATGATAGCAATTAGATAAGAAATTAGAGGAAGGATGTTCTAGGTCCTGGGAGTAGCATATGAAATGACCTATAGGAGAGGGAGAGCATGGATATTCAGGGGAAAGAGGTTCACAGTGACTGGAGCACCAAACATGCAGTGGAAATGGGGTAGGTGATGATGGGGTGCTGGGAAGGGCAAGATCTAGTACTCTAAGCCACATCAGCCCAGCAGCTTATATCAGCTGAGTACTTGCATGAGCCCAACACTTTGTTTTATGTATATGATTTTGTTTACTATTGAGAACAACCCTAGGAAGTGGTTACTATCATTTCCCCCAGTTTTAAAGGTAGGAAAATTGTGGCTTAGTGAATTTATGTGACTTGTCTATGATCACTGTTCTGTAGTTAATTAATGAGAGTATTAGAATTTGAGTCCAGACAATCTGTCACCAGAGCAATTCTCAGATTAAGTGATAGGATTAAATGACATAATTCAGTTGTTATTGTTTAGTTTCTCAGTCATGTCTGACTCTTTTTGACCATATGGACTGTAGCACACCAGACTTCCCTGTTCTTCACCATCTCCTGGAGTTTGCTCAAACTCATGTCCATTGAGTCGATGATGCCATCCAACCATCTCATCCTCTGTCATGCCCTTCTCCTCCTACCCTATCTTTTCTGGCATCAGGGTCTTTTCCAATAAGTCAGCTCTTCACATCAGGTGGACAAAGGATCAGAGCTTCAGCTTCAGCATCAGTCCTTCTAATGACCATCCTTTCAATGACTTCAGCTTCAGCATCAGTCCAATCCAATTCAGGGTTGATTTCCTTTAGGATTGACTGGCTTGATTTCCTTGCAGTCTAAGGGACTCTCAAGAGTCTTCTCCAGCATCACAATTTGAAAATATCAATTCTTTGGCACTCAGCCTTCTTTATGGTCCAACTCTCACTGATGCATGACTACTGGAAAAACCCTAGCTCTGACTACACAGACTTTTGTCAGCTAAGTGATGCCTCTGCTTTTTAATATGTTGTCTGGGGTTCCAGAATTGTTGGTCAGGAGAGACCTTAATCAAGCCCACTGAACCACAGTGCTTTATAATTTGGCTAGAAAGGATTACTAATTAATATTAGAATTTAACTGTATAATTCATTCATTTATTTCTTTAGTAACCAAGTCATAGTATATTTGACTGCCTACTATGTACTAACACCAATGTAGGAACTAGGAATAAACCAGTTTAAAAAAAATGCAAAAAAAAAAAAAAAATGCAGCCACAGAATCTACAGCTCTAAAGGGAAGAGTCAGATGGCTAATAAAAATTAACAAAATGTACTAAACAAGATTAGGCATTTTTTTAATGAACAGAACTCTTTAATTTTAACATAGTAAAATATATCAATCCTTTCTTATCAATTTAAGAATATTTTCCCTACCTTAATGTCTA
>SJYT01013070.1:23645-38722 GCA_006410635.1 Cephalophus harveyi | reverse complement strand
CCCCTACATAGTTCAGCATATATTTCCTTTGTTATTCTACATAATCACTATATAATGACAATGCTCAAGAAATGTAACACTGATACTCTTTTATTTTTCAATATGCATTTTATATTCTAATTTCTCCAGTTATGTTAATAATGTCACATATATGACTATATATGTGTAGGTATATATATGTGTGTGTGTGTATATGTATATATATTTGGATTTAGAGTTTAATCAAGAATCACATATTGCATTTACTTGTCCTATTTCCTTAGGCTTCTTTGGTAGTCTAGCCTCTTTTTATCTTTTATGACACCGACAACTTTTTATATTTAAAATGTTTATTTTTAGTACTATTTGAGTCAAAGAATTTTGCTGATCCTTTATAAAGTACATTCTGTTTCACTTCCAAAGTTGATTGGCTATGATCAGCATCATCTAGAAAAACAAGTCATATTGATTACTGGATCTAGCCAGATTATTATTTCATTGGTCTAAAAAAAATTAATAACTAGCTTTTGAATAGAATCTAGGTAACAATTATTGGTTTTGCTGATAGATGTTTCCAGTGATTAGGAATTAGAAAAAAAACATCCTGAGAATGAGGAACAGTGTTAGAGATACACTAGATCAACATTATAAATATATCTCTGTCATTTAAAAATTCTGAATACCAAAGAATCTTTTCAAAGGGATTCTAGAGGAGAAACAAATTTCAAACTCTGTCCATGGTTACATTCTTAGAAACATACTTTTCCCAAGCCATGCTGGTTATCATTTGTCATGTGCTACAAAATTCAGTTTTTAATGCCTATAGCCCTTGGTGTTCATAGTAAAACCATCAACATGCATGTCAGTTAATGCCAGCTGGGATGACACTGAAAATTTTTAATCCAGTTAAGTTGTTGTGTAGAATGCCTTCCAATAAGGGTTTATCTGATTGCTTCTCCTTGTTTAGATTTAAGCTAGTATTTGTCCTTTGTCTTATTGACAGTCATAGATCCTTGAGGAGAGTTACCATGTCCTCTATGACTTCTGTTAAAAACTTGAGTTCCTTTCAAGTCATTGCATTAATCTGGGCACAGCTACTACAACAATGAAATCCACAGCTTTAGAGCTGAAACAAGATAGATTTTAATTTCTCTCTCATATAAAGTCCACAGGTGAGTGGTAGCAGTCTTGATAGAGTGACTATACTTCATAAAGTCATTCAGGGACCCAGCGTCCTTTCATCTTGTTCCATCACTGTCATCCTCGAGCATCTGTTCTTCATGAAGTCAATGCTGCCTCACTAGCCCCATGTCTGCATTTCAGCTGCAGGAAAACCAAAGAGAGTAAAGTGCATGCAATTTCATTTTTTAAAGGATAAGACTCAGAAGTTGCTCTTATTACTTACATTTGTATTCATTGGCCAGACTCAAGAGTGGGCACAAAGGAGGCTGAAAAAAGCAATTAGTAGCTGGGAGGCCAATTGCCCAGCTAAAGCTCTAGCAGTTATATTAATAAAAGGAAGGAGACCGTGGACACTCAGGGACCATTATTGGTTTCTACCACAGTCATTCATTAGGTTGTTATTTCCTATGGTGAAGACTCAATACATGAACAAGTGAATTCATCTCCTTACCCTAACTAGCTCCTTAGGTTCGCTTTCATGATACTTATTCAGATGTTTTCTTCTCTATGTTGAGGTCTTCAGAAGTCTCTTAATGAAGTTTTAAAATATAAATAGTAATTAGTAAAAAGAAATTACTAGATCCAATTTCTAAACTTGGGGGATTGTCATCTCAGAAGATTTTTGCATCATTTCTCAAAGGCAAACCTGATGATTATGTCAAAGCTAATTCAAAAGGCAGAAACAAATTGCTTCCAACCCAGAATTGAGGTGTTTAACTTTTCATTCATTACTGGGTAATCTTAGGAGGGAAAGATATTTATTGGTAGGCTTCTCTAAAGTATTAAAGAGTATAAAAAACACTGAGAAGTAGCTATAGCATAATGCCAACAATCACCTTAGAGGTTCAGTTGCTCAGTCATGTCCAACTCTTTGTGACCCCCATGGAATGCAGCACATGTTGCCAAAATTTATCTCATCTTACTTTTTATTTATTTATTCTTTGGCCACCATGTGGCATATGGGATTTTAGTTCCTTGACCCATGCCCTCTACAATGGAAACAGGGTTTAACCCCTGGGCCACCAAGAAAATCACTATATCCTTATTTTATATGTGATGAAAATTATAGATGCCTCTCAGCTAGTTAACTGTAGACCTGGACTTGGAACCAGATTTCCTGACTGTGGTTCTGATTCTCCCTTCATATTAATATTAGACAGCCTCTCATTGATCTAGGGAGAAGGCAATAGCACCCACTCCAGTACTCTTGCCTGGAGAATCCCATGGATGTAGGAGCCTGGTAGGCTGCAGTCCATGGGGTCACAAAGAGTCAGACACGACTGAGCGACTTCACTTTCAATTTTCACTTTCCACTTTCATGCACTGGAGAAGGAAATGGCAACCCACTACGGTGTTCTTGCCTGGAGAATCCCAGGGACAGGGGAGCCTGGTGAGCTGCCGTCTACGGGGTTGCATAGAGTCGGATACGACTGAAGCGACTTAGCAGCAGCAGCAGCAGCATTGATCTAGAGTCAGTTTCTCCATCTCACATCTCTGACTCATTTACTAGAGTCCAGGAAACATCTCTATGTCTTCCAAGTTATCTGAAAAAGAAGTGCATTTTAAGAAGCAAAACAAATAAAGCAATCTTGGGAAATATTTGCTGGAGTCATGCCTTAGAATCTCTTTGAAGCTTACAGAAGAACACTTGGTACCTCAGACCCAGCATATCCACCTTCCTTCATACTTAAGGATTATTTGTGCCATTTCTGCCAGATTCCATGTCAGTCGCGCCTAACTCCCAGAGCCTTTTCCGATATCACACTCATGTAAAACTATGTCTGTCAACAACATCCAAGGCTTCATAGAAAAGCAAAAATCAAGCAGGAAGTCATAGCACTTTCTTTTGAATACTCTTTCCACTCTGATAGGAAAGGGCCCTACAGTATTTTATTTATTTTTCTTTTGATTTTGTATTTTTATTGTGAAAGAGTTCAGATGTAAAAATAAGAACAGGGAATAATATTACATGAATATGCCCACTACAGCATTTAAAGAATTCTTTTTAAAAAATATATAACTCTATTCATTTATTTATTTTTGGCTGTGCTGGGTCTTTGTTGCTGCTCGGGCTTTTCTCTAGTTGTGGCAAGTGAGGGTTGCTCTCTAGCTGTGCTGCTCAGGCTTCTCACTCCGGTGGCTTCTCTAGGTATGGAGCACGGGCTCTAGGGCATTCGAGCTTCACCAGCTGTAGCACACGGGCTCCATAGTTGCAGCTCTGGGCTCTAGGACACAAGCTCAATAGTTGTGGCAAATGGGCCTAGTTGCTCCTCAGCATGTGGGATCCTCCTAGATCAGGGATCAAACCTGTGTCTCCTACACTGGCAGGTGGATTTTTTACCACTGAGCCACCAGAGAAGCCCAAGAATTCTTAACATTGTGTATTATCTGCTTCAGAAATTTTTTTCAGGATATAAAACATTATAGTTACTCTCAAGGTTTGGTTTCATTCTATTCCTTTCTTTCTCTTTCTCCCTCCCCAGGGATAATTAATAATTGAAATTTTCTCCTTTGAAGTCTTCCATATCTGTCACTGCAGATCTTTGAAAGGTAATTTGGAGCTCATTTCTGCCCTGGGTTAATATTGAAGGATCAAAGATAGTGTCACAGAAACAACCTCTAGTCGGGAGATATGAAATGAGTAAAAGTAATGTACCATATTTTATGAAATGCAGGAGGATGTAACACTATTTTGTGTAGTGCCACTTATGGGAAGAAAAGAAAAAACAAGCCTGCCAAGTAAACCTTGCTATAATGCTTTGTTCACATATAATTTTTATTTTATTAAAATACTTATTAAAAACAGTTCTTTTGACGTAGGCATCAAGTTTTACTATGTATTACTCTGTATATACATAAAAGTCAATGGTGTTCCTGGAATTTCTTCACTTTTTTTCGATTCAGACACTGATGTCCATATTTTTTCACATCACATTGGTGCCAGGTAGAGCATAGATGATGCCTCCACTTCTTAAAATGTATTTAGGGTTTTCTTCATGCCTCTGATCCTCATTCTTCCGATCTATCAAGGATAGCTGCCTCACAGAGAGCTCCTGGCCACCAGAAATTCTGAGAAACTTTCAGATGTATTGAAGTACGAAAAATGCACATTATGAAATTGATTTTTTAAGTAGTAATTACTCATTGTACTCCTATCCAGAATAAGATATTTAATAGAACCCAAGACATTTTTCATGGGGTCGCAAAGAGTCGGACACGACTGAGTGACTGAACTGAACTGAACTGAAGACATTTTTGAGCTTCCCAGGTGGCGCTAGTGGTAAAGAACCTGCCTGCCAATGCAGGAGACAAAAGAGACATGGGTTCAGTCCCTTGGTGGGGAAGGTCTCCTAACCCACTCCAGTGTTCTTGCCTGGAGAATCACATGGCCAGAGGAGCCTGGCTGGCAAGTCCATAAGGTCGCAAAGAGTCAGACACGACTGAAGCAACTTAGCTCAACAAGCACACACAAGACGTTTTAACTCAGAGTGAAAGGGGATGCAAGCTAGACTTCCTACCACTCTGCTTTAAGGAGAAACTGTGGTGCTGAAGGGGCTTCCCAGCTGGCAGTAGTGGTAAAGAACCCACCTGCCCATGCAGGAGATGGAAGAGATACAGGTTTGATCCCTGGTCCTGGAAGATGCCCTGGAGAAGGGCATGGAAAAACCAGTTCTGTTGCTTATTAGCAAGCTGATTAAGCTCGCTGTACCCCAGTACTTTCCTCAAAGGGTTGTGAGAGAATTAAAGAAGTTAGTTTGTGTGAAGCATCTAAGACAGTGTGAGTGTTCATAATTATCCGTCTTCTCAATCTTAAACTTTCCTAACTGCCTGATTCCAAGTTCTTTCTTTCTTTTTTTTAACTTCTTTTCACTGTTGGGAGGATCTCCACTCCAGCCCCTGGCTTCTAGGTGTTAGCTTGGCTCAGGGCAGGCCCTCTTCTCTCCCCACCCCTACTCCTCCCACTTGAATAGGGCTTGGTTTCAGTCAACTTTTCCTGGCAGTGTCCCAACTCTGGTCACAGTGCCTGTTTCCAGGCCCAGAGCCTATTCCTATCAGCCTTGTTCACTGCTTCGGCGTCTGGCCCACAGAAATGTTTGTCCACTTTCTGGACTCAGCCATGTCTTCCTGGTTTTTTTCTTTTTGTATTTTACCTGTTCAGTTCAGTTCAGTTCAGTCGCTCAGTCGTGTCCGACTCTTTGCGACCCCATGAATCGCAGCACTCCAGGCCTCCCTGTCCATCACCATCTCTCGGAGTTCACCCAGACTCACGTCCATCGAGTCAGTGATGCCATCCAGCCATCTCATCCTCAGTCGTCCCCTTCTCCTCCTGCCCCCAATCCCTCCCAGCATCAGAGTCTTTTCCAATGAGTCAACTCTTCTCATGAGGTGGCCAAAGTACTGGAGTTTCAGCTTTAGCATCATTCCTTCCAAAGAAATCCCAGGGTTGATCTCCTTCAGAATGGACTGGTTGGATCTCCTTGCAGTCCAAGGGACTCTCAAGAGTCTTCTCCAACACCACAGTTCAAAAGCATCAATTCTTCGGCGATCAGCCTTCTTCACAGTCCAACTCTCACATCCATACATGACCACAGGAAAAACCATAGCCTTGACTAGACGGACCTTAGTCGGCAAAGTAATGTCTCTGCTTTTGAAAATGCTATCTAGGTTGGACATAACTTTTCTTCCAAGGAGTAAACGTCTTCTAATTTCATGGCTGCAGTCACCATCTGCAGTGATTTTGGAGCCCCAAAAAATAAAGTCTGACACTGTTTCCACTGTTTCTCCATCTATTTCCCATGAAGTGATGGGACCAGATGCCATGATCTTCATTTTCTGAATGTTGAGCTTTAAGCCAACTTTTTCGCTCTCATAATGTGTGATTCCCAATCCAGCAGTAAATCCCTTTTAGGTATTAGTTTGTCTTAAATTTTATAGAGTTAAATTTGCTACATTTAGGCACACTAACTTATTTTAAGTCTAATAATTATAGTCCTGGAAGCCGTAGATTTCAACAAAAATGGCAAAATCTTACTAAAAACCACCTAGAATTACAATGGCCACAAATGGAAATATTCCAGTTTAGATAAGATTGTTTATTTAAGAAGTAAAGTTGAAAACAAGTTTTCCCAAGTCAAACAAACAGAATGGGAAACCTATTTTAATTGGTATGTGTGCTTAGGCGTTCAGTTATGTCCGACTCTTTGCAACCCCATGGACTGTAGCCCACCAGGCTCCTCTGTCCATGAAATTCTCCAGGCAAGAATACTGGAGTGGGTAGCCATTCCCTTCTCCAGGGAGTCTTCCCAGACCTGGGACTGAACATGGGTCTCCTGCATTGCAGGAGTAGTTTTTACTCTCTGAGCCTATTAGTATGCAGAAGCTTCCAGACAGCCTCAAGACAGAAGAACGATGGGGCAGACTTTAGGCCCACCTGAAAACTCTCTTCCTGTGGCATTTTGGGTTCCTCACAATAAACGAGGTCCTTCCTCCTGCTCATTCATATGATAATGAATTCAACTCCCTCCAGATGCACTATCTGTGAATGGATTATCTCCTGAGATTAGTGTATTGATAAAAAGATAGAAAATAGGATGGGAGGCCATGAATCTTACTGAACTTGTGACCATAACTGAGCAGTTTGAAAGGACTTTGGAATAAGATTGTAAACAGGAAATCACCAAACTATCAGCCTTACAGCTACAACAGCTCCAAGGCCAGAGACCTATTTAACATCTGGATTTCTCCAATTGCAAACTCCTTGTGGTTCATCATCAAAACATGGGCCCAAGAATTGATGTCTCAGTTGTCATCAGCTGGGACACTGGAAAAGAGATTGTCCTCAAAGGCCTTATGCAAATTCTACAGAGTCAACTTAAATGCCCTCATGGGTTTGTGCGTGCTAAGTCGCTTCAGTTGTGCTGACTCTTTGCAGCCCTCTTGCCTGGAAAATCCCATGGATGGAGGAGCCTGGTGGGCTGCAGTCTATGGGGTCGCAAAGAGTCGGACATGACTGAGCGACTTCACTTTCACTTTTCACTTTCATGCATTGGAGAAAGAAATGGCAACCCACTCCAGTGTTCTTGCCTGAAGAATCCCAGGGATGGTGGAACCTGGTGGGCTGCTGTCTATGGGGTCGCACAGAGTTGGACATGACTGAAGCGACTTAGCAGTAGCAGCAGCAGGACTGTAGCCTGCCAGGCTCCTTAGTCCATGGGATGCTCTAGGCAAGAATACTGGAGTGGGTTACTGTGCCTTTCTGCAGGGGATCTTCTTGACCCAAGGATCAAGCCTACATCTCTTATGTCTCCTGCCTTGGCAGGCGGGTTCTTTACCACTGGCACCACCTGGGAAACTCAAAGGCCCTCATATCTACCTCCAAAGGAGGTCCCTACATAAGCCCCTCCCAGAATTGGCAGGACTCTGAGAAGTTCTGTAGAAAACTGCCCCTTCAGTTCAGTTCAGTTCATTTCGGTCGCTCAGTTGTGTCCGACTCTTTGCGACCCCATGAATCCCAGCATGCCAGGCCTCCCTGTCCATCACCAACTCCCAGAGTTCAAACAAACTCATGCCTCTAGCAATTCCCTTAAATAGCCAAGAGGAAGCTAAAACTAAAATTAATGGAAAATCCTGCTAAATTCTGGTAATAGATACCAGAGCCATACTTTCTAATTTAAATCTCACCCTTATAGAACAACAAACCCCCCAGGAGTGAAAATTAGATAGCTGGGGTATCTATTAAAATTCAAAGAGGGTTTCCATATCAAACAAATGGTGACCTTTTACTGAAAAGCATTTCTTCCACTGTGTGACACAGCCCAATCTTTTATGCAGAGCTCTCCTTTCTGAACTAAAAGGGCTGGGAATTTCTAGGCAGTTCAGTAGCTCACCCTGGCAGTAAAGAATCTGCCTGCAGTGCAGGAGATCTGAATTCAATCCCTGGGTTGGGAAAATTCCCTGGAGAAGGGAATGGCTACCCACTCCAGTATACAGAAGAGCCTGGCAGGCTACAGTCCACGAAGTCACAAAGAGTTAGACACAACTGAGCGACTAACACTTTCACCTTCCAGTGGTTAGGACTCCATGTTCTCACTCTGTGGGCCTGGTTTTGATCTCTGATTGGGGAACAAATATTTCACATGCCACTGAGTGTGGCCAAAAAAATAATAATAATAAAATAAAAGGGCTAATGTATTTTGACATCCAATGGAGACCTCATTTTAGAATTTCCTGGTCAATCTGAACCTGATCTTTTACGTTCTTTACAATTTGTCTTTGATACAAAATAAGAAGAACTCCAATAAAAAATCTTCTATTTAATGAAGGTGCCTAAAAATCTCTGGGCTACTTCTCATAGTGACTTTGGGAGAATACAAAATACAGTGTCTATAAAAACTCAAATAGATGACTAAGCCTCTTCCTAAATCACCTCAGTATCCATTAAAGTCTGAGGCTATACAAGTGTATGTGTGCTCAGACCTCATGGCTTATAGCCTACCAGGCTCTTTTATCTGTGGAATTTTCCAGGCAAGAGTACTGGAATGGGTTACCATTCCAATGGGTTAGGGGATCTTCCTGACTCAAGGATTGAACCCACATCTCTTGCATCTCCTGCAATGGAAGGCAGATTCTTTACCACAGCACCACCTGAGAAGCCCTGGACAAGGCCACACACCAACAGTAGAAGACTAAATTACCCAGGAGTGATCATTTCCTGTACTAGTCCATATATTATAGCACGCTGATTTTGCTGGTCTGAAAACCTAATGCATGGGATGGCCATTTGTCAAGAACTTGAGAGCTATTAACAAGACAGTTCTCTCCCTGTTTCCTACTTGTTCCAGATAGGATCAAGAGAAACATCCTTTTCTCACAAGTCCTACCAGACTTAGGATTGTTCCATGTTGCGGACCTTTGTTCAGTCTTCCTTAGCATCCCTGTAGACACCAGCAGCCAATACTTATTTGTCTTCTCTTGGAAAAATCAGCAATATATCTGGACAGTCAAGCCTCAAGAGTTCATTGTGGCCCTTTTTAACTTTCCCAGATGTTCCACCAAGATTTAAGTACCCTCTTGTTCCCTGAGAAATTAACCCTTTCCCAGTATGTAGTAGAGAAGCCTCGTGGTGTGTCTGTTACCAGAGACATCCATAAAGATTCTACTTATTTGCCACTACAGTTAGCTGAAAAGGGACATAAAGCCTAAAAAACAATTCCAATTATCTGTGCGTGTGTGCATTCTCAGTCACTTCAGTTGCGTCTGACTCTTTGCCACCCTATGGACTGTATTCTGACAGGCTCCAAAGGATCCTCCGGCGAGAATACTGGAGTAGGTTATCATGCCCTCCTCCAGAGGATCTTCCTGACCCAGGAATCGAATCCACATCTCCTGTGTCTCCTGCATTGAGGCAGATTCTTTACTGCTGAGACACTGGGGAAGTACCTACAATGATCTCTAGAAACTGTTTATTATCTAAGTCATAATGTAAGCACTGAAGGAATCCAGTTATTTCCAAAATGCACTGAGCAAATCGAAGAATTTCCTAGGTCCACAACTAAGTGATAACTTTGTGGATTTCTGGGCCTGGATGTTATTATAGACTATGGGTGCCTAGATTTTTTTTTTCTATTAGCTTCTATATTTTATGAACTTCCTAAAATTTTACTTCCTGAACCCCTTCCTTGGGAAGGCCTCTATAAAGTTAAAACAGGTACTGCAAGAAATACCTGCCTTAGGGCTACCTAACTATTCTAACTCTTTCATTTGTGCACACAAGGAAGAACCAAGGCCTGGGAATGCCTATGTAGCACTTGGCAATAAACATAAGCCTTTTGGTTCTGATAGCTTCAATTGATTCAGTTCCTTGTGCCTATCCCAACTGTCTTAGGGGATAAACTGCAGTTACAGAGTTAGTAGAAACTTCAGCAAACTAAATCCTAGGAAATGACATTTATTTACAAGCTCCACACCCTTTCCAAGGCTTCCTTAATTCTGAAGTGACTCAACACTTCTCCACAAACAGACTAAGCTCCTATGAGATCCTTCTGCTTTCACCACCTAATCTTCATCTTAAACACTGCAATGCTCTTAATCCTGCTACTCTGTTACACCTGCCTGACAAAGGTGAGCCCCAGGGCTTCAAGGTGATAATGTCCCATTCAGTGACAGTGCATCCTGATCTATGAGATGCCCCTTTGACTAACCCTGAGCTGATCTTCATTGTTGGGTCATATTGTAAAAATTACAAAGGGTATTTCTAAGCTGGTTATGCTGTTAATGTCCAATATGAACTACTTGAGAGGGAAAGCATCTCATAAGCTAAATAAGTCCAATAAGCAGAGCTCCGTGCCTTTCCCAGGGAATGTCAGTTGTTAGAGGGACAAACTGTTAATATTTATACTGATAGCTAGTGTGCCTTTGCAGTCATCCACTGGAACTTCCCAGGTGGCGCAGTGGTAAAGAATCTGCTTGCCAATACAGGAGATGTAAGAGACATGGGTTCGATCCCTGGGCAACAAAGATCCCCTGGAGTAGGAAGTGGCAACACGATCCAGTATTCCTGGAAAATTCCATGGACAGAGGAGCCTGGCAGGCTACAGTCCACAGGGTTGAAGAGTTGGACATGACTGATCACACGCACATGTACACATGCACACGGAAACAAAGGTGTTTTCTTGTTTACTCTGATGCCAATCATCTGTGTGTAAATTATTTCATGCAGCTAGGAGTTCTGAACTGTAGGGATTGTGGTTCTTATTGAAAACAAAACAGGATGTGTGTTTCTGTGATGTTATGAATACATTTCTACTTTATTTTGAAACATTTGCCAAGCTATTAATAATTACTATAAAACAGTATATAACATTAAAAATGTTAAAGGACTGCTTAGCATTAGAAGCATACTGTATCCCCAAATTCTAAAGCAGCAACAGATGTTGTTGCTTGTATAAAGCCTAGTGATACTTGTTATGCTTGTATAAAGCCTAATGATACTTTTTAGACTAATTTCCATGGTGCCCTGTTGACATTAGCACTGCCTGTTATAATAAACAATCTTAGATATTTATCAGCTGTTGATACAGGTGTTAGTTTCTAATCACTTTTTATATGTTTTAAATTTTTGAAATTCTAGTGTACCTGCCATAATATAAAATAAACACTGTACTCTAAAAAAATGAACAAAAAGCAAATGACCTTCTTACTACCATTCTTTTGCCTTCTGAAATTGCCATTATTAAAACTGAGGCTCACAGTAAAAAGACTGCACCTGACTTATCCAGGGAGATGCCTGATAAACAAGGGCAGCAGCATAAGCTTTAAAGCTGTGGCACATGTGAATAAAATCCACTATCTTTTGGCAGAAAAATGACCCCTGGTTCCCAGACTTTTGCCATCCTGATGTCCTTGCAACATGGCAGCCATCTGCTTCTGACAGAGGAATTAAGATGGGCAAACAGTGGTTGTAATGAACAGTCTGGATATTGGGAAGCCCAAGACGGCTGCTTGGTTCTTCCCAGATTCCTGGCAAACCTCATTTTATATTTTTTGCATTTTTTTATCCACTATGTTGCTAAGTCATGTTTAACTCTTTTGCGACCCCGTGCACTGTAGCCCTCCAGGCTCCTCTGTCCCTGGATCATTCAAAACAACTCAAATAATGAATAGTATCATGAGGAAACATCTATAAAGTTACAAAAGCAGTTAGCCACCAATGTTTGACCTGACACATCCACTATCCTGGAGAGACTATTTTTGTTCCTAGAGGCCTGAGACCTTGTACCTATGAATGCTTTGAAAACTTGCAGCTGGACTTCATTCAGTTGTTACTTAATATGTTTTACCAATATGTACTTGTTATTGTATTTATGTTTTCTGAATGGGCTGAAGCCTTCCTCCGCTGCAAAGCTGGTGCCCTCACAGTCCAAGAGAAACTTGTAGAAAATATTTCCCCCTCGGGGTATACCTTCCACAGTCTTCAGTGACTGAAGCATCTACTCCCTGGGAAAATCACACAAGCCTGAACAAAAATGTTGGAAACTTCTTGGAATTATCACTGTCCCTGTCACCCTCAATCATCAGGCAAGGATGGAAGGACTAACAGGATTCTCAAACTGAGAATCTCTAATTTGCTGAAACCATTGGACTTCCTTGGCCTAATGTATTGCTTTGGATTTTCGTTTGTATGTTTTTTTAATTTTTTGGCTGCACTGAGTGGCATGTGAAATCTTAGTTCCCTGACCAGGAATCAAACATGTGTCCTCTGCAATGGAAAGTGAAAGTGAAAGTGAAATCGATCAATCGTGCCAGACTCTGCGACCCCATGGACTGTAATCTATCAGGCTCTTCTGTCCATGGGATTTTCCAGGCAAGAGTACTGGCGTGGGTTGCCACTTCCTTCTCCAGGGGACCTTCCAGACCCAGCGATCGAACCCGGGTCTCCTGCCTTGCAGGCAGACACTTTACCATCTGAGCCACCAGGGAAGCCTGCAATGAAAGTGCAGAGTCTTAACCACTGGACTACCAGTGAATTATCTTTGGTTTTGCTGACTACTTGCAGTATGCTCCTTGGGAAATGTAAACTCTACAGGAGCAGTCATTGGCATACACTTTTCTGCTGATCCCTTGTTATCTCAGACTAGTATGATTAGCTGCACGCATGCATGCTAAGTCGCTTGAGTCATGTCCGACTCTTTGCAACCCTATGGACTGTAGCCCACCAGGGTCCTCTGTCCATGGGATTCTCCAGGCAAGATTACTGGAGTGGGTTGCCATGCCCTCCTCCAGGGGATCTTCCCAACCCAGGGATGGAACCCACGTCTCTTCTGTCTCCTGCATTGGCAGGTGGTTTCTTTACCACCTGGGAAGCCCCAAGAAGAGATGTTTGGTCAAAAAGTTTCCCCTGCAGCTAAGTATCTCAGGTGAAATAGTTATCTCTTGTAATAGCTCTGTTCCTGACACAGCTCCCTTTCTAATGTAAATTTCCTTTACAAATTTAGATTTCCATTGAAAAGGAATACTTTCAAATCTATTTTCAGAACTTCTTTTGTGTCTGCAATTTCTCAAAATAATCTGCTTATGCCAAGAGGCTTATTTGGGGGTGGCATATTCTGCTATTTTTTACTTACATGATGAAAGGGTGAGGGAGCTCTTTCTGGCCTCTTTTAGAACAGCACTGATCTCATGACCTAATCACCTCCCAAAGGCCCTGCTTTTTAATACCATAACACCGGGAGCTAGGATTTCAACATATGAATTTAACAGGGACACTCCTTTATACCATAGCATCATGTTGCACCAGGGTTTCCCAGGTGGCTTAGTGGTGAAGAATCCTCCTGCCAATGCAGGAGACACAAGACTCACGGGGTCTGATCACTGGGTCGGAAAGATCCCTTAGAGAAGGAAATGGCAGCCCTCACCAGTATTCTTGCCTAGGAAGTCCCATGGGCAGAGGAGCCTAGTGGGCTACTGTCCATTGGGTCACAAAGAGTCAGACACGACTAAAGAACTTAGCACACACACACACATCATGCTGCATCAGTTTCCTTCAACCTGGAACAGTCCTCAGTCCTGC
Organism: Cephalophus harveyi; assembly: GCA_006410635.1. Classification (NCBI taxonomy): domain Eukaryota; kingdom Metazoa; phylum Chordata; class Mammalia; order Artiodactyla; family Bovidae; genus Cephalophus; species Cephalophus harveyi. The sequence continues at coordinate 24,993 of SJYT01013070.1, read as the reverse complement.
TGTTGTAGTCCTTGACAGTATTAAAAAGTGCAGGCTTTTCTTTCTGTAAGCTGACCCTCAATTTGGGTCCATCCAACATTTCCCATAACCAGACTTGGGCCATGCATCCTTGGCTGGAATCCCACTGAATGGTAGCTGCTCCCATCTCAGTTCTTCTCAGACATCTTTTTACTGGCATCAACACTTTCATTTTTCCAATTTTCTGTTTCAATGATGAACCCAGGATAAACTAAAATATTCAAATAATTCCACAAACTCTGTTGAACATAATACTAAAACACAACTTGTTTTAACTGGTCTGGAGACCATCTGGTGCTGCTGCTGCTAAGTCGCTTCAGTTGTGTCTGACTCTGTGTGACCCCATAGACAGCAGCCCACCAGGGTCCCCCATCCCTGGGATTCTCCAGGCAAGAACACTGGAGTGGGTTGCCATTTCCTTCTCCAATGAATGAAAGTGAAAATTGAAAGTTAAGTCGCTCAGTCGTGTCCGACCCTCAGGGACCCCATGGACTGCAGCCTACCAGGCTCCTCCATCCATGGGATTTGCAAGACAAGAGTACTGGAGTGGGGTGCCATTGCCTTCTCCACTGGAGACCAGACCAGTAAGCAATAGTTTAAAAATTTTGCATGTTGATGTGTATATAAAAGTCTGAACATGTAGCCCTGCAACCTTCTCTGTCCATGGGATTTCCCAAGCAAGAATACTGCAGTGGGTTGCCATTTCATCCTCCAAGAGATCTTCCCGACCCAGGGATCAAACCTGCATCTCTGGCATTGGTGGATGGATTCTTTACCACTGAGCTGCCAGGGAAGCCCCCCAAATATTCTAATAAGTCCACAAATATTCTAATAAGTCTACAAACACTGGTGAACATAGTACTAACTATGTTTTAACTGGTTTGGAGCCCGGATCAGTAAGCAACAACTTAAAAATTTTGTATATTGATATACGAGTAAAAGTATGAATATGATTGATAACAGGCAAAACTAAAAAATTAGGAAAATATTTATATATGATGCTAACCATGATTTTAAAAAGCAAAGAAACTATAAATATAAAATTCTATAAAGTTAAGTCAGGGAGAGAAGGATTCGGCATAAATACACAGGTAAAGTTAGTGTTATTGGTAATACATAGATCTTACCTTGGGTTATAGATTCTATTTATACTTCATAACATACATCTATGATTCATATTGAGACAGTCAGTTCCTGGGCAGGTTGATAAAGGTCTGGGGCTCCCAGGGAGGAGATCAGTTCAGTTCAGTTCAGTTGCTCAGTCACGTTTGACTCTTTGCGACCCCATGAATTGCAGCACGCCAGGCCTCCCTGTCCATCACCAACTCCC
>SJYT01013070.1:0-21917 GCA_006410635.1 Cephalophus harveyi | reverse complement strand
ATCATGGAATTCCCCAGGCAAGAATATTGGAGTGTGTTGCCATTCCCTTCTCCAGGAGATCTTCCTGACCCAGGAATCAAATCTGAGCATCCTGCATTGCAGGCAGATTCTTTACCATCTGAGCCCCCAGGGAAGCCAAATTTTATATATATGTGTGTGTGTGTGTATACATATGTCTGTGTGTATGTATAAATATATGTGTATATATATAGGTTGTTGTTGTTGTTCAGTCGCTCAGTTGTGTCTGACTCTTTGCAACCCCATGGACTGCAGCACGCCAGGCTTCCCTGTCCCTCACCATCTCATGGAGCTTGCTCAAACTCATGTCCATTGAGTCAGTGATACCATCTAACCATCTCACCCTCTGTCATCCCCTTCTCCTCCTGCCTTCAATCTTTCCCAGCGTCAGGGTCTTTTCTAATGAGTCAGCTCTTCTCATCAGGTGGCCAAAGTATTGGAGCTTCAGCCTCAGTATCAGTCTTTCCAATGAATATTCCGGATTGATTTCCTTTAGGAATGACTGGTTTGATCTCCTTGCTGTCCAAGGGACTCTCAAGAGTCTTCTCCAGCACCACAGTTCAAAAGCAACAATTCTTCAGCACTCACCCTTCTTTATAGTCCAACTTTCACATTCATACATGACTACCAGAAAAACCATAGGTTTGACTACATGGACCTTTGTTGGCAAGGTAATGTCTCTGTTTTTTAATATGCTGTCCAGGTTTGTCATAGCTTTTCATCCAAGTAGCAAGCATCTTTTAATTTCATGGCTGCAGTCACCATCTGCAGTGATTCTGGAGCCCAAGACAGCAAAGTCTGTCACTGTTTCCATTGCTTCCTCATCTATTTGCCATAAAGTGATGGGACTGGGTGCCATGATCTTAGTTTTCTGAATGTTGAGTTTTAAGCCAGCTTTTTCACTCTCCTCTTTCACCTTCATCAAGAAGCTCTTATATGTATGTGTGTATATATACACATACAATTATCCTTGTACACAACATGGGTTTAAACTGTGAAGGTTCACTTATGGGGGGTTAATTTTTTCAATAATAATTACTACAGTGCTGTGTGATCCATGGTTGGTGGAGTATGCAGATGTGAAGGACCTGTGGATACGGAGGATCAACTGTAAATTATATGTGGATTTTTGGCTATGTGGAGGGTTGACACTCCTAATCCCCATGTTGTTCAAGGATCAACTGTATAAGTTGTAGTTGGAATTAGTGTTCACCAAAATTAGACCTTCCCTGTAACAGAATTATGAATCCCAGCCCTGGTGGGAGTCATCTGTTATTATAACATAAGCTAATGCATCCTGATGGTATGGTACATATCAGCCATCACATAATCAAAAATTTTTGTACTCAAAGGAATTAGGGAATAATGCTCAAAACATAGAGGTTGCAAAAACTTTTATCTTATGAGAGATAAGGACCATCTGCAGTATCTACAATTAAATAAATACAAACAATGAACAAGACAGAAACAGCCCTGGGAAATGGTGCAGTCTTAAAGCCATAGATTTTTAGTATATGCCATCTTTTTGAATTATCTGAGGGACTTCCCTGGTGGTCCAGAGGTTAAGAATCCTCCTGCCAATGCAAGGGACATGGATTTGATCCCTAGTCCAGGAAGATTCCACATGCTGATGGGCAAGTAAGCCCTGTGCGCCACCACTACTGAGCCCATGCTCTAGGGCTTGTGAGCTGCAACTCCTGAAGCCTGTGTCCTAGAGCCTGTGCTCTGCACCAAGGGAAACCAGGGCAATGAGAAGTCTGAGCAAAACAAAGAAGATCCAGTGGAGTCAAAAATAAATAAATAATTTTTAAATGAAAACATTTAAAAATATATAGACATCATGTATCTCCTAATATGATGTATTGAGAAAAGCACATCACTTCTGTAGTTTTCTTGCCAAATACACCAGAAAGTGAAAGTGTTAGTTGCTCAGTCATGTCTGACTCTTTGCAGTCCTATGGACTGTAGCCTTCCAGACTCCTCTGTCCATGAAATTCTCCAGGCAAGAATACTGGAATGGGTAGCCATTCCCTTCTCCAAGGGATCTTCCTGACCCAGGGGTCGAAGCCGGGTCTTCCACATTGCAGGCAGATACTTTTCCATCTGAGCCACCGGGGATCAAGCTTCAGTTCAGTTCAGTTCAGTTCAGTTTTCTTCACAGTCCAAATCTCACATCCATACATGACCACAGGAAAAACCATAGCCTTGACTAGATGGACCTTAGTCGGCAAAGTAATGTCTCTGCTTTTGAAAATGCTATCTAGGTTGGACATAACTTTTCTTCCAAGGAGTAAGCGTCTTCTAATTTCATGGCTGCAGTCACCATCAGCAGTGATTTTGGAGCCCCCAAAAATAAAGTCTGACACTGTTTCCACTGTTTCCCCATCTATTTCCCATGAAGTGATGGGACCAGATGCCATGATCTTCGTTTTCTGAATGTTGAGCTTTAAGCCAACTGTTGACCCAGCCCCCAGCAAAGACTCCTGGAAACTCACAGGCAAGTCTGAATCAGTCTCTTGTGGGGACACTGCTCCTTTCTCCTGGTGCATGCAGGTTTTGCTTGTGTCCTCCAAGAGTCTGTTTACCTGGTCCTGTGGAAGTTCTGTAATCAAATCCCACTGGCCTCCAAAGTCAAATTCCCTGAGGGTTCTCAGTCCTTTTGCAGGACCCCCAGGACGGGCAATGTGTTGTGGGTCTTAGAACTTTCCTATCAGTATGAGAATTTCTTTGGTATAATTGTTCTGCAGGTTGTGGGTTGTCTGCTTGGTGACTCTATGGTGGGTAATGCTGCATGACCCAGGTCTCACTATCCTTATCCAAAAGCCTTGTTTTGGAGACTGGAGTCCACTGGCAGAGTTCTGGACAGATGACCCTGGTCTTTCCAGGAGAGAGAAGTGTTTGTGTCCCCTAAATAAGCAGAGTTTACAATATACAGACTTGATGTACTCCATTCCCAATTTTAAACCATTGTTCCTGTCTGGTTCTAACTGTTGCTTCTTGAACTACATACATGTTTCTTAGGAGACAGGTAAGGTGGTCTACTATTCCTGTCTCTTTAAGAATTTTCCATTGTTTATTGTGATCCACACAAAGGCTTTTGCATAGTCAATGAAGAAGTAGATGTTTTTCTGGAATTCCTTTGCTTTTTCTGTGGTCCAACAGATGTTGGCAATTTGGTCTCTGGTTCCTCTGCCTTTTCTAAATCCAATTTGTACATCTGGAGTTTTTCAGTTCACATATTGCTGAAGCCTAGCTTGTAGGATTTTGAGCAGTACCTTGCTAGCATGTGAAATGAGCTCAATTGTATATTAGCTTGAACATTCTTTGGCACTGCCCTTCTTTGAGATTGGAATGAAAACTGACCTTTTCCCATTCTGTGGCCACTGCTGAGTTTTCCAAATTTGCTGGCATATTGAGTGCAGCACATTCACAGCATCATCTTTCAGGATTTGAAATAACTCAACAGGAATTCCATCACCTCCATTAGCTCTGTTTGTAGTGATGCTTCCTAAGGCCCACTTGACTTCACATTCCAGAATCACTGGAGGTGAGTGATCACATCATCGTGATTATCTGGGTCATGTAGATTTTTTTTGTACAGTTCTTCTGTGTATTCTTGCCACCTCTTCTTAATATTTTCTGCTTCTGTTAGGTCCATACCATTTCTGTCCTTTATTGTGCCTATCTTTGCATGAAATATTCCCTTGGCATCTCTAATTTTCTTGAAGAGATCTCTAGTCTTTCCCATTCTATTATTTTCCTCTATTTAACTCCATTGATCCCTTAAGAAGGCTTTTTTTATCTCTCCTGGCTATTGTCTGGAACTATGTATTCAGTTGGGTATATCTTTCCCTTTCACTTCTCTTCTTTTCTCAGCTATTTGCAAGGCATCCTCAGAAAACCACTTTGCCTTCTTGAATTTCTTTTTCTTGGGGATGGTTTTGGTCACCACCTCGTATCCGTTCAGTTCAGTAGCTCAGTCGTGTCCAACTCTTTGTGACCCCATAAATCGCAGCACGCCAGGCCTCCCTGCTCATCACCATCTCCCGGAGTTCATTCAAACTCACGTGCATCGAGTCAGTGATGCCATCCAGGCATCTCATCCTCGGTCGTCCCCTTCTCCTCCTGCTCCCAATCCCTCCCAGCATCAGAGTCTTTTCCAGTGAGTCAACTCTTCGCATGAGGTGGCCAAAGTGCTGGAGTTTCAGCTTTAGCATCATTCCTTCCAAAGAAATCCCAGGGCTGATCTCCTTCAGAATGGACTGGTTGGATCTCCTTGCAGTCCAAGGGACTCTCAACAGTCTTCTCCAACACCACAGTTCAAAAGCATCAATTCTTCGGCGCTCAGCCTTCTTCACCCTCCAACTCTCACATCCATACATGACCACGGGAAAAACCATAGCCTTGACTAGACGGACCTTAGTCAGCAAAGTAATGTCTCTGCTTTTGAATTTACTATCTAGTTTGGTCATAACTTTTCTTCCAAGGAGCCAGCGTCTTTTAATTTCATGGCTGCAGTCACCATCTGCAGTGACGGAGCCCAAAAACAACTCTCCATCCATAGTTCTTCAGACACTGTGTTTACCATATCTAATCCCTTGAATTTATTTGTCACCTCCACCATATAAACATAAAGGATTTGATTTAGTTCATTCCTGAATGGTCTAAAGGTTTTCCTTACTTTCTTCAATTTAAACCTGAATTTTGCAATAAGGAGTTCATGATCTAGCCACAATCAGCTCCCAGTCTTGTTGTTGCTGATTATGTAGAGCTTCTCCATCTTTGATGGCAAAGAATATAATCAATCTGATTTTGATTGATTATAAAATGATGTCTACTTGTAGAGTGGGCCTTAGAAAGCATCCCTGTGAACAAAGCTAGTGGAGGTGATGGAATTCCAGTTAAGCTCTTTCAAATTCTGAAAGATGGCGCTGTGAAACTGCTACACTCAATATGCCGGCAAATTTGGAAAACTCAGCAGTGGCCACAAGACTGGAAAAGGTCAATTTTCATTCCAATCCCAAAGAAAGGCAATGCAAAAGAATGCTCATACTACCACATAATTGCACTCATCTCACACGCTAGTAAAGTAATGTTCAAAATTCTCCAAGCCAGGCTTCAGCAATACGTGAACCGTGAACTTCCTGATGTTCAAGCTGGTTTTAGAAAAGGCAGAGGAACCAGAGATCAAATTGCCAACATCTGCTGGATCATGGAAAAAGCAAGAGAGTTCCAGAAAAACATCTATTTCTGCTTTATTGACTATGCCAAAGCCTTTGACTGTGTGGATCACAATAAACTGTGGAAAATTCTGAAAGAGATGGGAATACCAGAGCACCTCACCTGCCTCTTGAGAAACCTATATGCAGGTCAGGAAGCAACAGTTAGAACNACTGTGTGGATCACAATAAACTGTGGAAAATTCTGAAAGAGATGGGAATACCAGACCACCTCACCTGCCTCTTAAGAAACCTATATGCAGGTCAGGAAGCAACAGTTAGAACAGGACATGGAACAACAGACTGGTTCCAAACAAGAAAAGGAGTACGTCAAGGCTGTCTATTGTCAGCCTGCTTATTTAACTTACATGCAGAGTACATCATAAGAAAGGTTGGGCTGGAAGAAGCACAAGCTGGAATCAAGATTGCTGGGAGAAATATCAATAACCTCAGATATGCAGATGACACCACCCTTATGGCAGAAAGTGAAGAGGAACTAAAAAGCCTCTTGATGAAAGTGAAAGAGGAGAGCGAAAAAGTTGGCTTAAAGCTCAACATTCAGAAAACGAAGATCATGGCATCTGGTCCCATCACTTCATGGGAAATAGATGGGGAAACAGTGGAAACAGTGTCAGACTTTATTTTTGGGGGCTCCAAAATCACTGCCAATGGTGACTGCAGCCATGAAATTAGAAGACGCTTACTCCTTGGAAGAAAAGTTATGACCAACCTAGATAGCATATTGAAAAGCAGAGACATTACTTTGCCAACAAAGGTCTGTCTAGTCAAGGCTATGGTTTTTCCAGTGGTCATGTATGGATGTGAAGAAAGCTGAGCACTGAAGAACTGTTGCTTTTGAAGTGTGGTGTTGGAGAAGACTCTTGGAGTCCCTTGGACTGCAAGGAGATCCAACCAGTCCATTCTGAAGGAGATCAGCCCTGGGATTTCTTTGGAGGGAATGATGCTGAAGCTGAAACTCCAGTACTTTGGCTACCTCATGCGGAAGAGTTGACTCATTAGAAAAACTCTGATGCTGGGAGGGTTGGGGTGGGAGGAGAAGGGGACAACAGAGGATGAAATGGCTGGATGGCATCACTGACTCAATGGTGAGTCTGTGTGAACTCTGGGAGTTGCTGATGGACATTGAGGCCTGGCGTGCAGAGATTCATGGGATCGCAAAGAGTTGGACACGACTGAGCGGCTGAAATGAACTGAACTGAACAGAATTGAAGGACAGAAATGATAAAGACCTAATAGATGCAGAAAAGATCAAGAAGAGATGGCAAAAATATACAGAAAATATCTTAATGACCCAGATAACCACAATGGTGTGGTAACTCACCCAGAGCCAGACATTCTAGGGTGTGAAGTCAAGTGGGCCTTAGGAATCACTGCTGCCAAAAAAGCTGGTGGAGGTGATAGAATTCCAGCTATTTAAAATCATAAAAGATGATACTATTAAAGTGCTTCACTTAATATGTCAGCAAATTTAAAACCCAGGAGCAGCCACAGGGCTAGAAAAGGTCAGTCCTCATCCCAATTCCCAAGAAGGGCAGTACTAAAGAATGTTCAGACTACTGGACAATTATACTCATCTCCCATGCTAGTAAGGTTATGCTCAAAATCCCTCAAGCTAGGCTTCAGCATTTCATGAACTGAGAACTTCCACATGTCCAAGCTGGGTTTAGAAAAGGCCCAGGAACCAGAGATCAAATTGCCAACATGCACTGGATCATAGAAAAGGAAGGGAATTTAGAAAAACACATATGTAAGATCTTCCCAGACCGGAGGTTGAACCAGTATCCCTTGCATTGCAAGGTGGAGTCTTAACCACTGGACAACCTGGGAATCCCTATTTGAACACTGTATAGGATAATACTGTGAAACTTCTCAACACCATAAGATAGTGTAAAATGATGAGAAAAAAATGTTTATAAAGGTACATAAAGAGAGAGGAACCGTGGAGTCTTTTACATCTCTAGGTTAAGAAAATCAATATAGCTTCATAATAAGGAGTATTTATGTTATATTATTAGAATCTCCAGTGTGTAGTTTAATCCAATAAAAGTCATGTTCCAGACAACTGGATGAACTTAGCATTGTCATAAGCAATGTGATAGTTCATTGCATCTAAATACCATTAAATAATATATACGTAATTTAATTTCATAGTTTCTTGAGCTTTGTTCAAGTTCATACTTGACATCTTTTCCAACATGATACTGAAATGACATACATGATATACAAAAATGAAAAAAATGTTTAATAGAAGTGAGAATGGGAAAACTCAGTGAGGAGGTTTGGTGAATTTCTGGAAAGCATAAAAGAGTTAAGATCTTTTTTGAAAGACACATCAGAGCAGTAGGATCTCTAGCTTAGACATGTTCAACAGAAGGCTACAGAGGAAGCCTGAGTTTCTGAGAGACCCCCAGTGCCTTCTTCATACCCACCCAACCTAAAGAAGGACTTGACAGGTAAACCATGCTCACATACTCGTACCTTGTTGTCAACGTTTTCATTCAGACAAAAGACCAATTAGGGAAACAAACCTTTATGATTATAAAACACATGCATCATTAGCTTATATTAGCAGTGTAGTCTTTGGGTCATAATGGTACGTGTATGAAAAAGCAAAACTTTAAATTACAGGAAAAAAATCAGAACAATGGGTATATTATACGGCAACAAAAATGAATGCATTATAGATATATGGAAGTACATAGATTCCCTAGTGAAAAATACTGAAAGCATCATGACTGTTATCCTTTCACTTGCTTTCTGGGGTTTGGTGATGTCCCTCAAGAAGCAAAAGGAAAGCAGATCACCTGTTCTAATCTTGTGACCTGCACCTCCAAAAATATGTAATAATGTTATTTGTTGTAAATATTTATATGGTTTGTATCTTTAACCCAAATGTCTAACTAAAGAGCTTCACCCTGATGTTTTGTCATTCTCTATCACTGGAGCTGATCTTCTTTCTAAGAACAAGACTAATTCACTTTAGGTATGTGATGCTTGTGATCATCTTGAAAGAAACACATGAAGGTGCATTGACACAGAGTAGCCATTCCAGGCCTAGTAATCTCTGTGGGCTCACTGCAAGACTGAAAAATAAGTGATGCATTCATACTTCATTTGAAATATTGTGCTGTCAGAATCATTTCAAGTTTACATATATTGCATATTTATTTAGGACCTCATGTGTGTAAGCAACTGTGCTAAGCACCACATAAGAATAAATGAGAGAATAGTGAGATTTCTAAACTGTAACCTAAAAATGGCTTATAGGCCCAAAATAAGAATTACAGTGTTATCCATGGCCTAAGAGTATAAATGAACTATTCAATGTTTCAAAATGAGGGAGCATTCTTTTTCTCTTTGAGGTGTTCTGGAAATGTGTTGTGGAAGATATAACATTTAAGATAGACCTTGAAGGAAGGACTGTTATAATTTCAAATGAAGATAGACATACTTGGGGAGAATGTTTCAGTGGAGAGACCTGTATGAAAAAAAAAAATAAAATACAAAAAAAAAACAACAACAAACAAACATGTACCTGAGAGGAAGATTTGTCCGGAAGAGTTTCAGTAATTCATTTTTGTTATAGCATTGGGTCCATTAGGAGAATAGTGGAAGAAGAGAATTTGGAGTTAAATCAAGATTTTTTTGGGGAAAGACCCCAAATAATGCCAACATGAACAAATGCAGGGTAAGTTATAGTTAAGGATAGATATGTTTATAAATCATGCAATATGTTGATACACATAAACAAATAAACATACACATATGCATATAGAGATTTCTAGATAGGTATACAATATATATACATAATCTGATAGCAATACAATTCATTAAAAATTATTGAAGAGAAATACTAATCAGAGTTCTTTTCATAACAAATAATCTGACAACAATGTTTGGAACATAACCAAGAAGTAGAAATATCAAGAATGTTGAAAATGACAGATGTGAGTAGTTTTAGAGTGAGGGCATCAATGGTGTTAGTAGGAATGTGTATGGGATCAGTGGTGAGACTGGAAGGTCAGGGATATACCTCAAGACGAATCACTTATTATTCTTAGAGTATGGATTGTGACAAAAGCTAACATTTCAGGATTGTGGGGGCACAAATCATGCAAATTTTGGCTCATTTTCATGTCTTTCCCAGCTACTTATTGAACTCTGATAGATCATTTTAATGTTATTTGTACTTTGGTAATATGCACTTGAAGCCTCTTGTTAACAACACTTTCTAATAATTGATACATATTACTTCTTTTTTCTGATTAGTTTCATATTTCTTAAAATTGTATGAAAGTTGAGACCATATCCTTCCTATTGTGCCACTTCTTTTTTTCCTTTCTATGTCCATCCCAATTAAATCTTCAGTCTCATTGTTTAGCTTTCTCAATCAGTAAAGCTTTTCAGATTACCTTACAACATACCCCCATACTGGACAGAACCATTCAAGAGGAAAGATGGTGAGAGACACCCTCCATCTTCTTGTTAGACACAGACACACATTGAGCTAAGAGCATCCTCTTGCAATTTGACATGATTTTCCCTGCTTTAACTCCTTTTTTCATTTTTATTGACTACTCATTTCTGTTGCCTTTTTTGTGTGACTAGAGAGTTGCACAGCTTCCCAGGTGGCTCAGTGGTAAAGAACCTGCCTGCCAATGCAGGAGATGCAGGCTCTATCCTTGGGTTGGAATATTCCGTGCAAGAGAAAATGGCAACACACTCAATATTCTTGCCTGGGAAATCCCATGGACAGAGGAGCCTGGTAGGCTACATTCCATAGGGTTGAAAAGAGTGAGACACAATTGAACAACTGGGCAAAATTGGAGCACAGAGAGTTGAGACTCTACAAAAAAGTGAAATTTACTATGTCCCACATAGAGTGAAATGGAAGACTTTTCGATGGCTAGCAGAATTCCTGAAACTTGCCCTCTGTTTATTCAAACACAGGCCTGTCACCCTGGGGAGTTTAAACATGATATAATTCTTCAGGCTGTGCAGGTTTCTTAATATCGAAGACATCATATTTCAATTCTTTTCAGAGTGAATGCACTATTATACTACTTAATGCATTTATGAAGACATACTGAGAAGATATGTGCAGAAGATTTTAATTTGTTTTCATCTTTAATTTTTTAAATATAACATGAACAATTGATTAGAATTTTATCTACTTTTTTGAGTAATATGTACACAGAGTTTATGATGCTTATTAGTACTCTCAGCTTAATTGTTTAAAACACTAAGGTAATGATAACTTCAAAAAACTCTGAACCCTGGTCAACAGTAGCAACATCTAATCTGTACAATTTATGTCTAGTTCAGTAAAAAGTGAACTGATATGAGTATGAAATCTAAGCATTCCTCTTCAACACTTTTGCCAGTGAATCTATGGCTTTCTTATTTCTCAAGCTATAGATAATTGGATTTAAGAAAGGAATTATGATCATGTAAAACAGAGAGTACATCATATTTTGATCATCTGCTTGTGCAGACCTAGGGTGTATACACATCACAAGAAGAGGCCCATAGTATAAAGAAAAAGATAAGAGGTGGGCCCCACAGGTGGAGAAGGCCTTATTTTTGCCTTGTACCAACTTCTTCTTTAAAACTGTAAAAAGAATAAGTGTATGAGATGAGAACAATAAGAATGCTGAACACCTGTATTGACCAAGAGAAAATAAATGCCATCAGAAAATTAATGGTTCGTACAGGAAATCTTAAAGAGTGGTACAAATTCACAGTAAAAGTGATGTGTTATGTTAAAATTACAGAAGGTCAATATTAATAAAAATTATATTATGAAGCATGGCATGGAAAAGGTCACCTAAAAATGATGAAACTAATAGCTGAATGCATCGTTTATTGGTCATAGTAACTGGATAAAGTAATGGTTTGCAAATGGCCACAATCATATGTCATTGTTGCCAGCAAAAAGCATTCGGTGGTTATGCTGGTTCCAAAGGAAAAAAAATTGTATCTTACATTCAGTGAGAGACATCATTTTGCTCTTTGCAAAGAAACTGGCTAGCAACTGGGTGTCACTGTGGATGATAATCAGGCATCCACCAAGGCCAAATTCTCAAGGAATAAGTACATATGGATGTGAAGGTGAGGATAATTGCAGATGAGAGCAATGAGACCAAGGTTTCCCATGATGGTGAGGAGATATATCACCAAGAACAGAAAGAACAGGGGAATTTGCCCTTCTGACTGATATGTGACTCTTGCGAGAATGAATTCTGTCAGCAACGTTGCATTTTCCTTTTCCATGTCCTCGCTGGGTATTACCTGAAACGACATGGAGTAAACCAGAAATAAAGACACAAAGAATTTTCAACATGAGTAAATGGGAATGAGAGTTGAAATAAACCATGCATATCAAATGCCCTCTTAATTTTATTACCTTTATAATAGACGAGATCTACTTGGATGAAATATGCCTGCATGTGTGCTAAGTCGCTTTAGTTGTGTCTGACTCTTTGTGACCCTATGAACTGTAGCCCACCAGGCTCCTCTGTCCATTGGATTCTCCAGGCAAGAATATTGGAGTGGCTTGCCATCTCCTCCTCCAGGGGATGTTCCCACCTGGGATTGAACCTGCTCTTATGGCTCCTGCATTGGCAAGTGGGTTCTTTACCACTAGCCACCTAGCCTTGGGTAAAATGACTTTGAGAGGAGAGTGAAGAGAATACAAAAGAATTTACAATGTAGTGTCACCACTTTGGTGACATATTTGATGTGAAGGGGGTGATCAGTGAAGAACAGAGGAGTTATTTAGTTGACTGGATAGATTTTCATTAAAAATTGATTGATAACTCATCAATCATATAACTCATATGCAGTCTGTTCCATTGTTCTATATGTCTGTTTTTTTTTGCCCAAAACATTCTGTTTTGATTACTGTAGCTTTGTAATATTGTCTGAAATATAGAAGGGTTTTATACACACACACACACACACACACACACATATATATGTATATGTATATATATATCAAGCTTTGTTATTATTTTTCCCCAAGACAAATTTGGCAATCTGGGGTCTCATTGTTCCATAGGTTGTTTGTTCTGTGAAAATTATCCTGGATATTTTGATAGAGATTGCATTAAATGCACTGATTGGTTTGTTTACTATGGCCACTTTAGCATAATTAGTTCTTCCAATCCAAGAGCATGGGGTATCTTTCCAATTCTTTAAGTCATTTTCAGTTTTATTTATCAGTGTTTTAAAGTTTTGTATATAGGGCTTCACTTGTTTGGTTAAGTTTATTCGTAGCTATTTTCTGATGCAGTTTTAAATGGAATTGTTTTCTATTTTCTTTTTCTCATATTTCATTATTAGTGTAAAGAAATGCAACCAATTTCTGTATATTATCTTGTATCCTGATGCTTTACTGAATTAATTTACTAGTTCTAATAGGTTTTGGATGGAGTCTTGGAACTTCTCTATATAGAGTGTTATCTCATCTGCAAAAGTGACAGTTTCACATTTCTCTTTACAATTTGACTACCTTTCATTATTTTTTCTTGTCTGGTTTCTGTACTAAGACTTCCAATATGATATTAAATAGAAATAGTGAGAGTGAGCATCTTTGTTTCTTTCTTAAATTTCAGCTCTTCACCACTGAGTATTATATTGGTTGTGGGTTTGTTGTAAATGGCTTTTTGTATATTAAGATTGCCAGGAAAAATATCAATAACCTCAGATACGCAGATGACACCACCCTTATGGTACAAAGTGAAGAAGAACCAAATAGCCTCTTGATGAAAGAGAAAGAAGAGAGTGAAAAAGTTGGCTTAAACTCAACATTTGGAAAACTAAGATGATGGCATCTGATTCCATCACTTCATGGGAAATAGATGGGGAAACAGTGGAAACAGTGGCTGACTTTATTTTTCTGGGCTTTGGTACAAAGTGAAGAAGAACCAAATAGCCTCTTGATGAAAGAGAAAGAAGAGAGTGAAAAAGTTGGCTTAAACTCAACATTTGGAAAACTAAGATGATGGCATCTGATTCCATCACTTCATGGGAAATAGATGGGGAAACAGTGGAAACAGTGGCTGACTTTATTTTTCTGGGCTCCAAAATCACTGCGGATGGCAATTACAGCCATGAAATTTAAAGACGCTTACTCCTTGAAAGGAAAGGTATGACCAACCTAGACAGCATATTAAAAAGCAGAGACAATACTTTGCCAGCAAAGGTCTGTCTAGTCAGGCTGTGGTTTTGCCAGTAGTCATGTATGGATGTGAAAGCTGGACTATAAAGAAAACTGAGTGCCGAAGAACTGATGCTTTTGAACTGTGGTGTTGGAGAAGATTCTTGAGAGTCCCTTGGACTACAAGGAGATCCAACCAGTCTATCCTAAAGGAGATAAGTCCTGGGTGTTCATTGGAAGGACTGGTGTTGAAGCTGAAACTCGAATACTTTGGCCACCTGATGGGAAGAGCTGACTCATTTTAAAAGACCCTGATTTTGGGAGGGACTGGGGGCAGGAGGAGAAGGGGATGACAGAGGATGAGATGGTTGGATGGCATCTTTGACACAATGGACATGGGTTTGGGTGGACTCCGGGAGTTGGTGATGGACAGGGAGGCCTGGCGTGCTGCTGTTCATGGGGTCAAAAAGAGTCAGACACAACTAAGCAACTGAACTGAACTGAAACTGAGAAATGTTCCCTCTATATCTACTTTGGTGATAGTTAATTCATGAATGGATGTTGAATTTTATCAAATGTTTTTTTTTTTTTCTAAATCTACTAAGATGATCATGTGCTTTTTTCTTTCCTTTTGTTGATATGGTGTTTATTGATTTGCATATGTTGAATCATCCTTGACCCTGGAATGAATCCATCTTCATTATGGTGTATGATGCTTTTGGGTAGTGTTGAATTTGATTTGCATCTACATCCTTCAAAATTATTGCACTGTGATATTATTTTTTTAATAATGTCTGGTTTTGGTATCAAGGTAATGGTGGTAAACATTAACAGAATAAATTTGAGAATGTTTTCTCACTTTCTGTCTTTTGAAATAAGTTCTTTGTATGTTTGGTAAAACTTCCTAGTGAAGCTGTTCATTTCTGGGTTTTGTTTGCAGGAAGTTTTTGACTATTTTTCTCTTGTTCTGCCATTTCTCTCTTATTCTCTCTGTCTATCCAATTTATGTTATCAGTCTAATCTGTTAGCTTTCTGAATTAGTGAAGTTTCTCAGGTTGATCTATAACATACAAATACACCTAGAAAGGACATTTAGAAGAATCATCTACAGTTAAGAGGCAACTCACCTCTTTCCCTTTCTCTAAGAAACATATTAAGGTAAGAGGATCTCTTAACAGTGTAGCTCTGTCTTCATTGTCTTAACCCCCTTACCATTTTTTCTTCATTACTTTCACATTTCTCTTTATATCTCTGTGTGGTAAGGAGTTTATCCCCACAAGAAGTGAAATTTACCATACCTCAGATAGTGTGGAATAATAGGCCTTTTGATTGCTAACAAAATTCTTGGGAATTACTTCTGTTCACTCAAAACACAAACCTGCCTCCATACAGAGTTAAATTTGACATGAGTTTCTAAGCTACATGGCTGTAGAAATAGCAAAGACATCATAATCAAGTCCTGTTCACAGAGCCTACACTATTTTACAACTAAATGTATTTATAGAGCCACACTGAACAACATATAAGCCTGTAAAATTTTTTCATTCTTGTTTTCTGCTCTAATTTTTTAGGTATGACATAAATAATTAATATATGAAGTTGTTTAAAGAAACTTATTAGATGCTAACGTCTTGTATGCTTAGTCAATGCTATGGTTTTTCCAGTGGTCATTTATGGATGTGAGAGTTGGACTACAAAGAAAGCTGAGTGCAGAAGAATTGATGATTTTGAACTGTGGTGTTGGAGAAGACTCTTGAGAGTCCATTGGACTGCAAGGAGATCCAATCAGTCCATCCTAAAGCAGATCAGTCCTGGGTGTT
This sequence comes from Cephalophus harveyi, assembly GCA_006410635.1. Lineage (NCBI taxonomy): Eukaryota > Metazoa > Chordata > Mammalia > Artiodactyla > Bovidae > Cephalophus > Cephalophus harveyi. The sequence continues at coordinate 6,678 of SJYT01013070.1, read as the reverse complement.
CATTGGAAGGACTGATGTTGAAGATGAAACTCTAATACTTTGGCCACCTTATGCGAAGAGCTGACTCATTGGAAAAGACCCTGATGCTGGGAAAGATTGAGGGCAGGAAAAGAAGGGGATGACAGAGGATGAGATGGTTGGATGGCATCACCAACTCAATGGACATGGGTTTGGGTGAACTCCGGGAGCTGGTGATGGACAGGGAGGCCTGGCGTGTTGCAGTTCATGGGGTCGGAAAGAGTCTGACACGACTGAGCGACTGAACTGAACTGAACTGAAATGACGCTTAGTTGCTCAGTCATGTTTGACTTCTTGCGACTGCATGAGCTGTAGCCCACCAGGCTCCTCTGTCCATGGGATATTCCAGTCAAGAATACAGGAGTGGGTTGCTATTTACTCCTCCAGGGGATCTTCCTGACCCAGTGATCGAACCCACATCTCCTGTCTCTCCTGTATTGGCAGGCAGATTTTTTACCACTGAGCCACCTGGGAATAAGTCAATAAAAGAATAGTACAACTGTAAATGCAAAAACTTTTAAATAATAATCAACACATAGACACATCTAATTGTATAGTTTTATAGTGTTTTAATGAAAAGAAAATACTTATTAATATGATAACTAAACATTTCTCTTTAACATTTTTGTCAGTGAGTCTATGACTGTCTTATTTCTCAGGCTGTAAATTATTGGATTTAAGAAAGGAATTATGACAGTGTGAAACAGAGAGTCCATCATATTCTGATTATTTTCTTGTGCAGATCCAGGGAGCACATACATGAAGAGAAGAGGCCCATAGTATAAAGAGACAGACAGGAGGTGGACTCCACAGGTGGAGAAGGCCTTCCTTATTCCTTGTAGAGACTTCTTTTTTAAGATTGTAAAGAGAACAAGTGTATAAGAGACAAGAACAATGGAAATGGTGAATGCCTGTATTGATCCAGCAAAAATGAACACCATAAGAAAATTAATTGAAGGGTCAGTACAGGAAATCTTAAACAATGGTATAATGTCACAATAAAAGTGATGTACTATGATGGAATTGCAGAAGGTTAATCTGAGTAAAAAAGCATTATGAATTATGGCATGGAGGAGGCCACCTAAAAATGACAAAACTAACAGCCAGATACATAGTCTATTGGTCATGATCACTGGATAAAGTAATGGTTTGCATATGGCTACATAGCGATCAAATGCCATTGTTGCCAGCAGAAAACATTCTGTGGTTATGCATATTGCAAAGGAAAAAACTTGTATCTTACATTCAGAAAGAGAGATCATTTTGCTCATGGCAAACAAGTTGAGCAGCATTTTGGGAGTCACTGTGGAGGATAACCAAGTATCCACAAGGGCCAGATTCCCAAGGAATAAGCACATGGGGATGTGAAGGTGAGGGTCATTGCAGATGAGTGCGATTAAACCAAGGTTTCCCACAATGGTGATGAGGTATATCATCAAGAACAGAAGGAACAGGGGGATCTGCCACTCTGGTTGATGTGTAAGTCTGTGAGAATGAACTCTGTCAGCTCTGTTATGTTTTTTGTTTCCATATCCTTGATAGATGATCTCTGAAATACAATGCAATAAATGGAAAAAGAACATTTCGCAAGAATTCTTAAAAGAAAATTCATTGAGAGTAACAGAACCATGCAATAAAATGAATGCTCTTTATTTACTCTTACTAAAAACATAGAAAGTATTTGTAGCAGTTGTTATTTTGGCAAAATGCAATCATTTTATTTTAAAATGTAAACAGTCATGAATAGATGTAGAAAAGAAAGACATTCTGAGCACGAGAAAATCTATGGGGAAACTATCCCGTGTTTTCAAGGTGAATATAGTGTCAAAAGTAAATTGTCAGAAGGGCCTGGATTATAAAAGCAATCAATGCTATGTGAAAGATCTTGAACTTTATTCTTTAAGGATAGGCATTGATTGAAAACTTTGAAACAGGGATTGGCATCATCAGTTATTTTTGAAATTAAATATTTGGTTGTACAAAATAGACTGCAGGGTGAATGACCAGTTGTGAGAAATGCTAATCAGGAATCTATGACTCTTGTCCATGATTCCCAAACCAGATTACACATCAGAATTTTCTGGGGGAGTTTTGGTACAAAAATAAATTCTGAGGTATTATCATAGAAACTGATTCAGCAGGTCATGAATACAGGTAATATGCATTTTATAAACGTCCTTCAGTGATTAAAATGCATTTGAAATTCTTAAGTCATTGTGTGCTTTTGAGGAAGACAAAGAGATCAAAATTAATTAGATTTAAGTCAATAGGACTTGATAGCATAATAGATATGAATGTCACTTGGTAGCTGGGAAGAGTAATCAAAAATTGAGATTGAGAACTCAGATGCAGTGGCGCATTTTTGCAAGGGGCAATCTCTGAACATCCAGATCACATAAACTTAGTAGTATCATTCAATAAGGACTTAATAGGAATAATGACTTTGAAGTCATTGAAGTTACTGAACTATAGCATATATAAGTAACCCAGTGGATGGTATTCATAATGTTAAAACAAAAAGCATGAAACTAAAGGTGAGGAAGTTATATTAAAGAGATTGAAATGTATATACATCATTTACTAGATCTGATTGACTTTTCTATTACAAATGTCTTGGTGGCAGACAAAAGTTGTTCACTCTAGAAGCCAAAAGTTCTAGAAACTGACTTTTCCTGAAGAGAGGGAAGTAGATCTATGGTTAACCATTAAAACACTAGATTTGAAATATGTAGAGGGGGAGAGATGTCAAATATAAATGGAAGAGATTTGTGGTTCAAAGTCAACCAAGGGAGCAATAACAGGACCCCAGAAAATGCATCCTGCACCCTCAACAGTGGCACTTTCATTGTGAGTTGCAGCACTCACGTTCAGCAGCAATGACAGCAGCCCTTGCTGAGCGAGCACTGAGATATGATTTCACTGTTGACTGCTTGACCTCTTACTTTATGTCCCTGCCTACTTCTCCAGTGGATTTCTCCAACTTCCCTAGCATGATTTGTTAGAGCCAGTTTCCTTTCAGTTTAGTCATTTTGTCTTGAAACCAGGAGCTGTGGCTCACACAAAAGGAAAAAAAGGAAAGAGCCACAAACGGCTACTGAGCAGGGTGATCAGAGAAACAGGAGGAAACTGGAAAACTGAGACTAAAAGGTAAAGAGAGGAAAATATGCAAGAACAAAGGAAAGTACAGTGCCTATAAGCGAGATGAATGTTCTAGTAGGATAAGAGTGAACAGAGATTACTGAGTGTGAGAATGAAACTTATGTTTCCATGTGTAAAATAGATAGCCAACGGGAATTTGCTGTATGACTCGGGGAACTCAAACTAGGGCTCTGTGACAATGTAGAGGAGTGTGATGGGGAGGGAGGTGGGATGGAGGTTCGAGAGGGAGGGGACATATGTATACCTATGGCTGATTCATGTTGATGTTTGGCAGAAACCAACACAATTCTGTAAAGCAATTAACCTTCAACTAAAAAAATAAATTTTAAAAAAGAGAGACTTCTAGTGGCTTTAGTGAGAGAAGTTTCCATTTTGTCATAGAGTAGGGGTTGTAGGATAATGAGAATTGAATGAAAGCAAGTGACACAGCATTGAAGAAAATGAAATAAAAATGTGGAAAACAGGTTTGGATTTTCTTTCTTGTGGAACAATGTCATGACAGTTGTCAAAAGAAAGAGAGGTGGGAATTGAGAAGAAAGAGGATAGAGAAGTAGAAAGGCAAATTTGGGTGAAAAGGAAACAAGAAGCAGGAAGGACTTCCCTGGAGTTCCAGTGGTTAAGAATCCACCTGCCAAAGCAGGGGACAAGGGTTCAAGCCCATGCTCCGCAACAAGAGAGGCCACTGCAATGACAAGCCCATGCACCACAAATAGAGAGTAGCCCCTGCTCTCCACAACTAAAGAAAGCCTGTGCATAATGGTGAAGACTGAGTGTAGCCAAAGATAAGTGAATAAATGAAATTTTAAAAAAATAAGAAGCAGGAAAAGAGGACAAGACATAGATGGATAAATAAATAAATGTATATATAACATATATTTCTTACACTAAAAACATTATGACCTAAATCCCTAAATACACTTTTAATTCGATTAATGTTTTAGTTCATCATAACATATCCTATGGAGTCATTATAGTCAATCTAATCAGACATATCATTAAAGAGTATAAAATAGTCTTAGAGCTATTTTGCTCATCCAGATTTTACTTTTAACAATAAAACAGATTATTTGTTTCTTATTATTGTTTTCCATTTTCAAATGCCTGTTTTGACATTTTGTAAACCAAATCAAAATTATTATGTTTAACAGTATTTTAATTTTCCTTGAAAAATAATGAATATTATAGAGATCATTCTCTTACCAGTATCTGTTAAGAAATTGTCAAGATGCTCTCAGGATTTGGTTTTCCGAGGTAGAAATAATACAGGAGAACTGGAATCACAATAACACAAAAAGGAATATTTTATACACTGATTCATTTTGGAGGCTTCATTATCCAGGCTTAGGAAAATGTTGTTTATTAAAAATTTTTTAACACAAGAATTAACCATTTGTAGGACTGCCAGCGAGGAAGGAGTGGAGAACTAATATTCTCCTGATAGTGTCCATGGAATTCCATTAGGACAAAGCTAAGCTGTTCTGGGCATTGAAGACTTGGGCATGTATGAGAAATCTATGTTGTTCCACAGGGCATTACAGACTCTGGAATTATAAGCAGTAGTCATTGTAGACAGCTCCAGTTCTATTAAAATTGTACTTTATGCCATACTTTCAGACACAGATGACATATTTGACATGTTTGTGCAAACTCCACCATATCTCTAAATTTTGGTACTCTGAGAACTTTGCTCAGTATGAACTTGTCTGAGCCAATCACCTATGATTTGAATGAGGTCAATGTTTTAGATTCCCTCCAAACTCCAATTGCAAGAAAGTTGACCTTTCTGTGTAGCTGGAACTTTCGTTCTCTGTATGATCAGAGAGCCTGGATCATTGGAAAAACACAAAATAGTAAATATGGCTNTGAGCCAATCACCTATGATTTGAATGAGGTCAATGTTTTAGATTCCCTCCAAACTCCAATTGCAAGAAAGTTGACCTTTCTGTGTAGCTGGAACTTTCGTTCTCTGTATGATCAGAGAGCCTGGATCATTGGAAAAACACAAAATAGTAAATATGGCTTCCAAAGATAGAGGCAGCAGGAGTGAGATGGGGCAGAGAAGTGAGCATATATGGATAGTGCAGAATCTGGAGGCCAGATTATGGAGTTTATTCTTTACCACAGCTTAGAGGAAAACTATTGAGGGATTTTGACCATGGTGATAACAAATTCAGATTTGTGCAGTAGCAGAGACAGTTGTTCATGAACGTTCATTCAGAAAAATAAAGCTTACTTTACTTGTTTGTGACATTTTGATGTGATATCTTTCCAAAGAGAGAGGCAGCAGGAGTGAGATGGGGTCAGGGAAGTGAGCATATGTGGCTAGCACAGAGTCTGGAGGCCAGACTATGGAGTTTGTTCTTTACCAGAGCTTAGAGGAAAACTCAATAGTTTGAACATGGGATTTTGAACATGGTGATAACAAATTCAGATTTGTGCAGTAACAGAGACAGTTGTTCATGAATGTTCATTCATAAAAATAAAGCTTACTTTACTTGTTTGTGACATTTTGATGTGATATCTGAAAAGAAAAAAGTGCTTAATTTCCGCTTTGGACTTCCTGGTTAGATAGGAGGAGAGANAACATGGTGATAACAAATTCAGATTTGTGCAGTAACAGAGACAGTTGTTCATGAATGTTCATTCATAAAAATAAAGCTTACTTTACTTGTTTGTGACATTTTGATGTGATATCTGAAAAGAAAAAAGTGCTTAATTTCCGCTTTGGACTTCCTGGTTAGATAGGAGGAGAGAAAAAAAATGCATCATTTTGATAGACTGATTAATCACTTAACCTGCTTCCTTACATTTTTGCTGGTGAAAGCCAAAATAGAGGAGATAAGGAATATAGGAGAGAGGGATTCCTGTGAAAAGTACACAGGACGGTGGAGTGGGGAATGTAATGTGCACAGGCAGCTTCAGCACAACTAACGCTTGGATAAAATTTACTGCCTTCTTCAACTTTGTGTAGTTGTCTCCTAACTTATTTGGTTGCTATCTTTGAGCACAAAGGCCTGTGTTACTGCTTCCAGTATAAGTAGTCTTTTCATTTATGATCATTTTTAATTTTTAATACCTCATTGTGCTTTCTTTGCTTTTCCCTAGTGACTTTATAATATTGTGCTTCTTTTTGTGTATCATTCTTTGACATCTGTCTATCTTTTTTGGTGAAGTGTTTGTTCAAATAGTTTGCCCAATTTTTAATTGGCTTATTTGTTTCTTTATTATGAGTTTTGGGAGTGCTTCATGTATTCCCAGTGAAAGTTTTTTTTTATCAGATATATGCTTTGTAAATATTGTAATGTAACACAATAAACTGTTACATTGATGACATTATGCTGATGGGTTATAGTAAGCAAGAAGTATTTACATTGGTAAGCCATTTGCAAGAGACATAGAAAACAAATCTCACAAAAATCTGTGGGCCTTCTACTCTAGGGAAGTGTCTAGGTGTCCAGTGATATAGCACATGTTGAGATAATTCTTCTAAGTGAAGGATAT
>SJYT01013068.1:483134-494068 GCA_006410635.1 Cephalophus harveyi | reverse complement strand
GTTGAGCATCTTTTCATGTGTTAGCCATCTGTATGTCTTCTTTGGAGAAATGTCTGTTTAGTTCTTTGGCCTATTTTTTTTATTGGGTCATTTATTTTTCCAAAATTGAGCTGCAGGAGTTGCTTGTATATTTTTAAGATTAATTCTTTGTCAGTTGCTTCATTTACTATTATATTCTCCCATTCTGAAGGCTGACTTTTCACCTTGCTTAGAGTTTCCTTCGTTGTGGAAAAGCTTTTAAGTTTAATTAGGTCCCATTTGTTTATTTTTGCTTTTATTGCCATTACTCTATTTGTATATTTTTAAGATTAATTCTTTGTCAGTTGCTTCATTTACTATTATATTCTCCCATTCTGAAGGCTGACTTTTCACCTTGCTTAGAGTTTCCTTCGTTGTGGAAAAGCTTTTAAGTTTAATTAGGTCCCATTTGTTTATTTTTGCTTTTATTGCCATTACTCTAGGAGGTGGGTCATAGAGGATCCTGCTGTGATTTATGTCAGAGAGTGTTTTGCCTATGTTTTCCTCTGGGAGTTTTATAGTTTCTGGTCTTATGTTTAGATCTTTACCCATTTTGAGTTTATTTTTGTGTATGGTGTTGGAAAGTGTTCTAGTTTCATTCTTTTGGTTGACCAGTTTTCCCAGCACCACTTGTTAAAGAGATTGTCTTTAATCCATTGTATATTCTTGCCTCCTTTGCCAAAGATAAGGTGTCCATAGGTGCATGGATTTATCTCTGGGCTTTCTATTTTGTTCCATTGATCTATATTTCTTTGTTTGTGCCAGTACCATACTGTCTTGATGACTGTAGCTTTGTAGTATAGCCTGAATCAGGCAGGTTGATTCCTCCAGTTCTATTCTTCTTTCTCAAGATTGCTTTGGCTAGTTGAGGTTTTTGTATTTCCATACATATTGCAAAATTATTTGTTCTAGTTCTCTGAAAAATACTGTTGGTAACTTGATAGGGATTGCATTTAATCTATAGATTGCTTTGAGTAGTATGCTCATTTTCACTATATTGATTCTTCCAATCCATGAACATGGTATATTTCTCTTTTTTTTTTTTTTGTCACCATTGAGAACAATGTTTGCTGTGGGTCTGTCATATATAGCTTTTTTTATGTTGAGGTATATTCTTTGTATTCCTGCTTTCTGGAGGGTTTTTCTTATAAATAGATGTTGAATTTTGTCAAAGGCTTTCTCTGCAGCTATTGAGATAATCATATGGTTTTTATCTTTCAATTTGTTAATGTGATGTATCACACTGATTGATGTGTGAATATTGAAGAATACTTGCATCCCTGGGACAAATCCCACTTGGTCATGANATATTCTTTGTATTCCTGCTTTCTGGAGGGTTTTTCTTATAAATAGATGTTGAATTTTGTCAAAGGCTTTCTCTGCAGCTATTGAGATAATCATATGGTTTTTATCTTTCAATTTGTTAATGTGATGTATCACACTGATTGATGTGTGAATATTGAAGAATACTTGCATCCCTGGGACAAATCCCACTTGGTCATGATATATGGTCTTTTTAATATGTTGTTGGATTCTGATTGCTAGAATTTTGTTGAGGATTTTTGCATCTATGTTCATCAGTGATATTGGCCTGTAGTTTTCTTTTTTTGTGGCATCTTTGTCTGGTTTTGGTATTAGGGTGATGGTGGCCTCATACAATGAGTTTGCAAGTTAATGTTCCTCTGCAATTTTCTGGAAGAGTTTGAGTCAGATAGGTGTTCAGTTCAGTTCAGTTCAGTTGCTCAGTCGCGTCTGACTCGTTGCGACCCCATGAACCGCAGCACACCAGACCTCCCTGTCCATCACCAACTCCTGGAGTTCACTCAGACTCATGTCCATTGATTCAGTGATGCCATCCAGTCATCTCATCCTCTATCATCCCCTTCTCCTCCTGCCCCCAATCCCTCCCAGCATCAGAGTCTNCATCTATTTCCCATGAAGTGATGGGACCAGATGCCATGATCTTCGTTTTCTGAATGTTGAGCTTTAAGCCAACTTTTTCGCTCTCCTCTTTCACTTTCATCAAGAGGCTTTTTAGTTCCTCTTCACTTTCTGCCATAAGGGTGGTGTCATCTGCATATCTGAGGTGATTGATATTTCTCCTGACAATCTTGATTCCAGCTTGTGTTTCTTCCAGCCCAGCGTTTCTCATGATGTACTCTGCATAGAAGTTAAATAAGCAGGGTGACAATATACAGCCTTGACGGACTCCTTTTCCTATTTGGAACCAGTCTGTTGTTCCATGTCCAGTTCTAACTGTTGCTTCCTGACCTGCATACAGATTTCTCAAGAGGCAGGTTAGGTGGTCTGGGATTCCCATCTCTTTCAGAATTTTCCACAGTTTCTTGTGATCCACACAGTCAAAGGCTTTGGCATAGTCAATAAAGCAGAAGTAGATGTTTTTCTGGAACTCTCTTGCTTTTTCCGTGATCCAGCAGATGTTGGCAATTTGATCTCTGGTTCCTCTGCCTTTTCTAAAACCAGCTTGAACATCTGGAAGTTCACGGTTCATGTATTGCTGAAGCCTGGCTTGGAGAATTTTGAGCATTACTTTACTAGCAAGTGAGATGAGTGCAATTGTGTGGTAGTTTGAGCATTCTTTGGCATTGCCTTTCTTTGGGATTGGAATGAAAACGGACCTTTTCCAGTCCTGTGGCCACTGCTGAGCTTTCCAAATTTGCTGGCATATTGAGTGCAGCACTTTCACAGCATCGTCTTTCAGGATTTGAAACAGCTCAACTGGAATTCCATCACCTCCACTAGCTTTGTTCATAGGTTTTATCTCTTCTCTAAATTTTTGGTAGAATCATCTGTGAAGCTGTCTGTTCCTGGGCTTTTGTTTGCTGGAAGATTTCTGATTAGTTTCAATTTCTGTGCTTGTGTTGGGTCTGTTAAGATTTTCTGTTTATTCATAGTTCACTTTGGGAAAGTTGTACTTTTCTAAGAATTTGTCCATTTCATCCAAGTTGTCCATTTTATTGACATATAGTTGCTGATAGTAGTCTCTAATGATCCTTTGTATTTCTGTGTTGTCTGTCATGATTTCTCCATTTTCATTTCTAATTTTGTTGATTTGATTCTTTTCCCCTTATTTCTTGATGAGTCAGGCTAATGTTTTCTCAATTTTATTAATCTTCTCAAAGAACCAGCTTTTAACTTTGTTGATTTTTGGTATGGTCTCTTCTGTTTCTTTTACATTTATTTTTCAATGGAGTTTTCTTATGAAAATGTTTTTCTTCAGTTCTGTTCAGTCTCTCAGTTGTGTCCAGCTCTTTGCAACCCCATGGACTGCAACATGCCAAGCTTCCCTGTCCTTCAGCAATTCCCAGAGCTTACTCAAACTCATGTCCATTGAGTAGATGATGTCATCCAACCATCTTATCCTCTGTTGTCCCCTTCTCCTCCCACGTTCAATCTTCCCCAGCATCAGGGTCTTTTCCAATGAGTCAGTTCTTCACATCAGGTGAAGATCATGGCATCCGGTCCCATCACTTTGTGGCAAATAGATGGGGAAACAATGGAAACAGTGAGAGACTTTATTTTTTGGGGCTCCAAAATCACTGCAGATGGTGACTGCAGCCAAATTATTAGAGTTTCAGCTTCAGTATCAGTCCTTCCAATGAATATTCAGGATTGATTTCCTTTAGGACTGACTGATTGGATCTCCTTGCAGTCCAAGGGACTCTCAAGAGTCTTTTCCAACACCACAGTTCAAAAGCATCAATTCTTTAGCACTCAGCTTTCTTTAGCCCAACTCTCACATCCATACATGATTACTGGAAAAACCATAGCTTTGTCTAGACAGTCCTTTGTTGGCAAAGTCATGTCTCTGCTTTTTAATATGCTGTCTAGGATAGTCATAGTTTTTCTTCCAACGAGCAAGAGTCTTTTAATTTCATGGCTACAGTTGCCATCTGCAGTGATTTGGGAGCCCAGGAAAATAAAGTCTCTCACTGTCTCCATTGTTTCCCCATCTATTTGCCATGAAGTGATGGGACCGGATGCCATGATCTTGATTTTCTGAATGTTGAGTTTTAAGCTAGGTTTTTCACTCTCTTCCTTCACTTTCATCAAGAGGCTTTTTAGTTCTTCTTCGCTTTCTGCCATAAGGGTGGTGTCATCTGAGTATCTGAGGTTATTGATATTTCTCCTGGCAATCTTGATTCCAGTTTGTGCTTCATCCAGTCCAGCATTTCTCATGATGTACTCTGCATATAAGTTAAATAAGCAGGGTGACAATATACAGCCTTGACGTACTCCTTTCCCGATTTGAAACCGGTGTGTTGTTCCATGTCCAGTTCTAACTGTTGCTTCCTGACCTGCATACAGATTTCTCAGGAGGCAGGTCAGGTGGTCTGGTATTTCCATGTCTTTCAGAATTTTCCACAGTTTGTTGTAATCCACACAGTCAAAGGCTTTGGCATAGTCAATAAAGCACAAGTAGATGTTTTTCTGGAACTCTCTTGCTTTTTTGATGATCCAGTGGAGTTGGCAATTTTATCTCTGGTTCCTCTGCCTTTTCTAAATCCAGCTTGAACATCTGTAAGTTCACGGTTCATGTACTGCTGAAGCCTGGCTTGGAGAATTTTGAGCTTTACTTTGCTAGCATGTGATATGAATGCAATTGTGCAGTAGTTTGAACAGTCTTTGGTATTGCCTTGATTTTCTTAAGCTACGTTAATAAACTATGTATTTACCCTAGACTCTGTCTTCAAGTCAGTTCCACCTAAGATTCAGAACTGACTTGACCAACCAGTATGTTTTACTCCTGCAAATGTTCTCTTAAGCTATGTTAATGAGACTATGTATTTGCTTGAAAAACTGCCTTTCTTCATGATTCACATCAATAGTTTTATGGCCCCAGACAACTCACATTGTGTCAATGTTATCTCAAAATGCATGTTGTGGGTGAGGGGTTTGGTGCCAGTCTCTGAGTTTTGAGACATTTCCTTTCTCTAATTAGCAGCCTGCTAGTAGCTATATAACATCGGCTAAAGACTAGCGGGGGGTGGGGGGGGGACTCTTTCTGCCCTCTTTTGGAGTCTATGTCAGAAGCTTTCTCTTTTATTCTTTAATAAAACTTTACTACACAAAAGCTCTGAGATCAAGTCTCATCACTGGCCCCAGATTCAATTCCTCTCTGTTGGAGACCAAGAATCCTGGTGTCTTTCACAGCTCAGCAACAACCTTTCACACATTGGGGGGGGCACTCTTTCTGCCCTCTTTTGGAGTCTATGTCAGAAGCTTTCTCTTTTATTCTTTAATAAAACTTTACTACACAAAAGCTCTGAGATCAAGTCTCATCACTGGCCCCAGATTCAATTCCTCTCTGTTGGAGACCAAGAATCCTGGTGTCTTTCACAGCTCAGCAACAACCTTTCACACATATTATCTCATTTAATCTTTCTAACAACCCTCTGTGATTTATAGTATATTCTTCCTGTTAACAGATGAGGAAAGTTAGAGAAGTTAGGTAATTTGCCTATCATCATTGAGTTAGTAATGTATAGAGCCAAGGACAAAATACAGCAGTCTGACTCCAGGGTTGAATTCACTATGCAATAATACCAACAAACTTATGAAAAGATGTTAAATCCACCAGCAATGAGAGAACTCTGAATAAAACAGGAAATTATGTCACCACTGTCTATGTATGAGATAGAAACTTTAGAATGGTGGAGATAGATAATACCATCAAGTGTTAAGAATGAAAGTTTTAGACTCGTATAACTACTTAGAAGAATAATTTGGAAATATCTAGTAAATTTGAAAATTCTAAACTCTGCCATATTCACTGTTACACATAAAAGTCCTGGAAAAAATATTTGCATAGGAAGAAATGTCTAAAACATTTGTGGCAGAATTGTCTAGATAACGAAAAACTGAAAATAAACAAATATTCAATAATAATTAGATAAATAAAATGCAGAACATACATTAAATGCTTGTTAAAGAGAAAAGCTTAGGCCTATATGTGTTCAACAGGTAGATGTCAGAAACATAATGTTGAGTTAAATATTTTCAGAGTGGAACTGATTTCTTGATATCATTATAAAATTTTCAGTTAAGTTCAGTTCAGTCTCTCAGTCATGTCCGACTCTTTGCGACCCCATGAATCACAGCACGCCAGGCCTCCCTGTCCATCATCATCTCTCAGAGTTCACTCAGACTCACGTTCATCGAGTCCATGATGCCATCCAGCCATCTCATCCTCGGTCGTCCCCTTCTCCTCCTGCCCCCAATCCCTCCCAGCATCAGAGTCTTTTCCAATGAGTCAACTCTTCTGAAATGGAGTAGCCATCATGGTCAACAAAAGAGTCCGAAATGCAGTACTTGGATGCAATCTCAAAAACGACAGAATGATCTCTGTTCATCTCCAAGGCAAACCATTCAATATCACAGCTATCCAAGTCTATACCCCAACCAGTAATGCTGAAGAAGCTGAAGTTGAATGGTTCTATGAAGACCTACAAGACCTTTTAGAACACCCGAAAAAGATGTCCTTTTCATTATAGGGGACTGGAATGCTAAAGTAGGAAGTCAAGAAACACGTGAAGTAACAGGCAAATTTGGCCTTGGAATGTGGAATGAAGCAGGGCAAAGACTAATAGAGTTTTGCCAAGAAAATGCACTGGTCATAGCAAACACCCTCTTCCAACAACACAAGAGAAGACTCTACACATGGACATCACCAGATAGTCAACACCGAAATCAGATTGATTATATTCTATGCAGCCAAAGATGGAGAAGCTCTATACAGTCAGCAAAAACAAGACCAGGAGCTGACTGTGGCTCAGACCATGAACTCCTTATTACCAAATTCAGACTCAAATTGAAGAAAGTAGGGAAAACCACTAGACCATTCAGGTATGACCTAAATCAAATCCATTATGATTATACAGTGGAAGTGAGAAATAGATTTAAGGGCCTAGATCTGATAGATAGAGTGCCTGATGAACTATGGAATGAGGTTCATGACATTGTACAGGAGACAGGGATCAAGACTATTCCCATGGAAAAGAAAGGCAAAAAAGCAAAATGGCTGTCTGGGGAGGCCTTACAAATAGCTGTGAAAAGACGAGAGGTGAAAAGCAAAGGAGAAAAGGAAAGATATCAGCATCTGAATGCAGAGTTCCAAAGAATAGCAAGAAGAGATAAGAAAGCATTCTTCAGTGATCAATGCAAAGAAATAGAGGAAAACATGATCATGACTGGCCCATAAAACATGGTGACCACAGTGATGTGGGAAGCACATGTAACAAAGGATTTGAGCCTCCCCTGGGATGTATGGGTGCTTAATATATAGGCAAAGATAAAAACACAGGATGCCAGGATGAAAGAGAGTGGGATCAAAAGCAGGATGAAACCCAAAATAAAGTCCAACTGGTCACTGAGAGATGTGTCTGCACAAGTCAACTTCAGGTCTTTAAGCACTAGCTGCCTGGACCCCCTGCTTGGCCTCTGCAATAAACACTGCACTTTCCTTTATCACCGCCCAGTGCCAGTAGATTGGCTTTACTGCTCAGGTGAGCAGACCCAGGTTTGGTATGGCAATAGAATTTCTTCCTTAAAGCTCTGGTAGAATTCACAAGTAAATCCATCTAGGTCTAGAGTTTTTTCTGTGAAAAGATTTTACTCAACATTCAATTTGAAAAATAGATGTATGGCTATTTGGGTTTCTTATGTATTTTCAAAAAAGCTTTGATAGTTAATACTTTTCAATGAATTTGTTCATTTTATCCAAGATATATATTTTTTGGAATTAAGTTCTTCATACTATTCTCTTTTTAAACTTTTAGCTTCCCTCATCCTCTGGTGTTTCCTCATATGCATGCACTGATTAGCCCTCAACTGAAGACTGGAGAGAGGCCTTCTGTGGATTCCTGGGCTTGCTCTCTGTGAGGCTTTCCTCTCTAGTCCTCTGCTCTGAATTCTAGCCACCTTGACCTCTGTCTTAGTCAATTCAAGCTGCTATAATAGAATACCACAGATTTGGTGGTTTAAATAACAAGCATTTATTTCTTGCAGTTCTGGAAGCTGCAAGTTGGAGATCAAGGTAAAATGTTTATCACATAATATTAAGTTTTTAAAAGGTAGAATACTTGATTCATTAGGATTTGCCTGCACAACCTAGGAAACTCACCTAACAGTTGTTCAGATATACAATAATTCATTTTTTCACTTAAGAAGAAGACTTAAATGGTAAATGGCATCATGTATTAGCTCACAGATGGATAATGTTGATGAGAGGACCCCTGTGATTCTCTGAGCTCTTTCCTTAGGTCTCAAGACAGGTACCCATTTCCACTTATGGCATTTCATTCATGGTGATAGAAAGGAGGTTTGAGGGAGGGGTTTGTATCATAGTCAGTCTATTCCCTTTTTATAGGAAAATAAATATTTCACTAACATTCCTCAGCTGAATTCCTCTGGAGTCTTGTTGGAAAGGACCAGGTTATGTCACTGCTCTCACTGAGAGGAATTCTGGGAAAGGGGGAAATGGAACCACAATTTCTGGGCTTGGTCCATGATGTTAGGTCCACTGCACCTAACAAGGATTGTCAGCGAGAGGATGGTTCTCTCAGCAAAGAAGGAAACTGATAGTCATTCAACTAGTGTCTGCCATGATAAAATGTATGTAAAGCATGATATCACTGAGGTGAGAAAAAAATCCACCTTCATTTAAGGATAGGAAAATATTTCAGAAATATCCACAAGTCATAACTAAAATTTTCTTTGTCATGTGGAAGGAACTAGAAGGTAATTATCTTCTCCTTTCTACCTTCCTGGGTCTGTGAACTTTCCTCCGTGAACACAATCACTGTTGTAACTCAGAAACAAGGGAAGACTCTCTCAGGAGTTATCCTGGGTGTGAAGGAATCCATGGGGGAAGGACCTTCAGACTGAGAATCAGAATTCTCGATTTCCCATTCAGCCTCCACCACCTTGCAGCTCAGGTAGAGTCCGGAGAAACAACTCAGGACCCTGGAAATTCTGCAGTCCAACTTGGGGGGAGGGGTGTTAGTAAAGCCGAGGGAAGGGCTGCAGGTGAGAGACTTGGGTGGTCCTGACTTGTCATCCCCACTCCTTACCTCACTAGAGAGTGCTTGAGGCCATTTACAATCAAGCAGACCTAGATTGGGATCTCAGCCATTTGACCTTGGAGATGGCATCACATGGCTCTGAACTTTGGTGTCCTCATCTCAAAAGTGGAAATAATGTGCTTCCTGTACAGAGTAGTTGGAGGACTGCCGGAAGCCAGCGTGAGGAACTCTGCCCATGGCAAAGGCCATGAGGAAGGAGGCTTCAGCATACGCAAAGGCGGGATCGAGCCTCAGGAAACCCCCTGTTCCCGAGCATCTACCCCCAAAACCAGAGTCTACCTATTTTACTGTTTCATGCTCTCACCTACACCTCTGACTTTATGGGGGGGCTGTTCCCCACTGGTTCTCTCGGAGAAGGAGTAAGCTTGCAGCTCCAGTCAATAAAAATTCCTGGGCATGACAAGGGTGTCTCAGGTCAAACTCTCTGCTGGCAGACTAGCTTGTATAACAGGATTATCCACACTCCTGCCACTAGCACATGATTGTTTACTACCTCTCAACCATAAACAGCACAGAGACATTGGAGTATTTTGAAAATCTTACTTAGCACAGGGCTTTTCTCATTGTTGAGTCAATGATTGCCGCCAGGCCTCCATATCCTTAGGCACCTGGGAATATATTAATGTATTTGGAATATAGAAAAGGAAATATAGTAGTTTTTGATGTTAGCAATACTAGACTTTTTGAGTTAATGAATTTTCTCTTTTGTTATAGAACACTGTACTTTGTTATAAATCACTGTGTCTTTGCTATGTAAAAGTGTAACTTTATCACTATCTTAAGACTAAATAGATCTTAAGCAGAACATTGGTGAAGGGTTTTCATTTGTTGGGCTGATGTTTGCTGCTAAATCTCCATATTCCCTGCCCTTATAATGAATAGCAGCCTAGAGTGCCAGACTGCAACGGCGCAGGAACAGCCGAGAGGAGCTACCCTGTGCTGAGGTCAGGGCAGTGACTGAGAGGAGCTACCCCGCGTCCGAGGTCAGTGGCGGCCTGGGAGGAGACACCCTGCGTCTAAGGTCGGGGGGTGGCCGGGAGGAGCTGCCCCACGTCCGAGGCCAGTGGCGGCCGGGTGGGGACACCCGGCGTCCGAGGTCGGGGCAGCAGCTGGGTGGAACTACCCTGCATCCGGGGCCGGTGGCGGCCGGGAGGAGACACCCCGCGTCCGAGGTCGGGGGCAGTCGGGAGAGGCCCCTCGAGCTTGAGGCTGGGGTGGTGACCCCGGGGAGCCACCACGAGCCTGAGGCCAAGGGCGGCAGCTGGGAGGAGCCACCTGGCGCCCGAGGCCAGGGCCTGTGGCCGGGAGGCGCAACCCAAGGATTGGTGGCTGCGCAGGCGCAGGAGGGCCTAGAGGAGCTATCCCATGTTGAAGGTCAGGTGACGGTAAGGAGATACCCCTCGTCCAAGGTAAGGAACAGCGGCTGTGCTTTGCTGAAGCAGCCGTGAAGAGATACCCCACGCCCAAGGTAAGAGAAACCCAAGTAAGATGGTAGGTGCTACAAGAGGACATCAGAGGGCAGACATACTGAAACTATACTCACAGAAAAACTAGTCAATCTAATCACACTAGGACCACAGCCTTGTCTAACTCAATGAAACCAAGCCATGCCTGCAGGGCAACCCAAGACAGGCGGGTCATGGTGGAGAGGGCTGACAGAACGTGGTCCACTGGAGAAGGGAATGGCAAGCCACTTCAGTATTCTTGCCTTGAGAACCCCATGAACAGTATGAACAGGCAAAATGATAGGATACCAAAAGAGGAACTCCCCAGGTCATTAGGTGCCCAATATGCTACTGGAGATCAGTGGAG
>SJYT01013068.1:454989-482605 GCA_006410635.1 Cephalophus harveyi | reverse complement strand
AGAGTTGGACTGTGAAGAAGGCTGATCACCGAAGAATTGATGCTTTTGAACTGTGGTGTTGGAGAAGACTCTTGAGAGTCGCTTGGACTGCAAGGAGGTCCAACCAGTCCATACTGAAGGAGATCAACCCTGGGATTTCTTTGGAGGGACTGATGCTAAAGCTGAAACTCCAGTACTTTGGCCACCTCATGTGAAGAGTTGACTCATTGGAAAAGACTCTGATGCTGGGAGGGATTGGGGGCAGGAGGAGAAGGGGACGACTGAGGATGAGATGGCTGGATGGCATCACGGACTCGATGGACGTTAGTCTGGGTGAACTCCGGGAGATGGTGATGAACAGGGAGGCCTGGCGTGCTGCAATTCATGGGGTCGCAAAGAGTTGGACACGACTGAGCGACTGAACTGGACTGAACTGAACACCCTCACCCTATAGGAATGCAACTTTAACTACTACCTTCAGAGGGTGGCGCCTGGTTTAAGAAAAAACACCCTTGGAAAAAATAAGTTTTTTGGTTATCAGAAAGAAAGAATCATAAAATGTCAGCAGGCCTCATGGCCAGAAGATGAAGTAAAACCCCTAAGACCTTTTTTATACATTTATGTGAAGCACCTGATTTTGATAAAGGTCAGGACTGCTGACCCCCACGTGACTTTAAAATTTCCAATTGTCTCTATGTGTAACAAAAGGTATATAAGCAAACCTAAAAAATAAAGAAATCAGATCAGTTTCTGGAAAGACTGATTCCCCCGTGTCGTTTCTTTCTTGCTCCCCGTTTTTCTGACTGAATTCCCATCTGGAGCATGGGTGCTTGCCACATCTACTTACTTGCCCTGGCTTCTAAGATCCATGAGAGAGGAAGCCCAAGGCGGGGCACCCTCCGATATTCAAACGGGCGCTGGTGGCCCAATGTAGATGGTGCAAATTCCTTGTCTTGGAGTTTTATTGGTATCCCACATAAACCAAGTTATTCAGCCTCTTTTTCTCCACTAATTTTCCTACTACGCTATTTCTTTCTAATCTCCCTCTATATCTTTAATTAAGCAATTAATTCCTAGGGCGCTGACTCCGTCCCTGCTTCGAATTACCCTGGATCCACCTGGGCTGGACCCCGGCAGAGGACTGAATGGAATGATGCCTCTGAAGTGCTGGGCTCAGAGGTGTTCAGTAAATGTTGGTTCCTTTCCCCTCCTCCTTGTCTAGCCCCAGGAGAACATGTATCTGATGGAAGCCCCCAAAGAGCTTGCTCTCTTCAAAAGTTGCTGCTGTTGAGTTTAGAGTGAGTTAGTCAGCCACTTTCCACTGTACATGTAACTCTGTCCTTCCCACCCAAGAGGCTGTGAGGCTCCCCACCTCTGGTCTGACTCGTGATGGATCATGACAGTGGGTTCAGTGCTGGTTAGGAGCAGAGCCTGATGGTCTGACAAGAATCCCAGCTCCGCACAGCCTACTTAGTGCTCCAAGTTTTCTTTTCTGTATCTGTAAAATGAGGGTAATAATGTTGCATGAATTTAGTATGCATCAAATGTCTGGCCCATAATCACTACTCAACACAAAGAAACTCAATCAGAAGTATTGTTATGCTTCAGGGAACACAGCTCCATTTCATAGAGAGGAAGCTAAATGACTTGGCCAGGTCACAGTGACTGGGTAGCTCTGATGACAAATCCCTGTGCATCGGATGTTTCCCCAGAGGTTGTTCCTGGGAGCCCTTAGCCACTGAGCAGAGGGGTGGGGCCACCCCTGTGATGCCAGCGGGAAGTCTGCTGGGGCTGCTGCCTGACATTAGATGCAAGAAATGGGAGTATGGATCAGCTTATGCAGAAAGGGTAGAATCAGGGCATGAGAGCTTATCAAGGGGAAGAAGATGACCCAGACAGCCCCACTTGCCCTCATAAGGAGAGGTGAGACAGGTAAGCCTAAGGCACTGAAATGCAGACTGGGAACTGAGGAGAACAGAGGAGAGGTGGGAGAGTGCAGGGGCAGAGTCTGAGACAGAGGGGTGCTTAGAGAGCACATCACTGGGGTAAGAAGACCAGTACTTAGCTTTAGCTCAGAATGAGAAAGTGTTTTATAAAAGGTAGATTCAAGGCTACATAAGCTTCCTTGAGAGGTAATGAGCCTGCTGTACTTGGAAGAATGTGAACAGGAGCTGGAGCATCTTCTGCCAGGTAGGCTACAGAGAAGATGTGTGCCCTGACAGAGGTTGGATTCTCCAAGACTGCCTCCAGCCCCAAGTTCTGATGAATCTCTAAAGTTGCCCAGAATAGATCTGTGGGGTGTCACTGAGGACTCAGGGAGAGACCTGCAACACGAAACGCAACAAAGCTAGATGCTCTGGACTGCTTGCTCTGGACCTGGGCACAAAACTATCCTGAGCTCAGCATCAGCCACTGTAGACTCATGTCCCTCCCAGACACAGACCTGAGAAGGACTGGGTGAGCCCTATTTGACTGGGAGGGGAAGACCAGGGCTGCGTTGGGGTCATACTCTGAAGGCAGCATCTGCCTGCAGTGTATGGGGAAGCTAAAAGTTTCTGGCATTTGTGCAAAGTGTACCCTGGCAAAAGTGGGTGGATGAAGCTGGCATCTGCCCCAGGCTTCCTCCAGAGGCTCCTGAGAGCCAACACTGCTCCCTGAGGGTAGGCCAAAGGGGCTCTCTGGCCCATGGATTCTGTTTTCAGTTTTCAACCTTTTTCAGTCTAGTGATACTGCCCAGCTCTTTTTCTTCTTCCCACACTGAGAAATTCAGAGCACTTGGAGCCAACTCTCTCAATCTTCCTCCTTCAACCACCTAATGCCCTGATTTCTCCTGGGTGACTTCTGACCTCTAGACACAGGTAATCTCTGCATCTCTGAGGAACAGGAACAAAAAGTGTAGGGAGAGAAAGAATGTCTATATTCTTTATTTTCTCTTTTTACACTGGCTTCTCCACATCTCCCTGTATGTAGATCATTCAATAAGCACTTACCAGATCTTACCATCTGTCAGGCTCTGCATTAAGTAATGAAGTTACTGTGGGGAAAAAAGTTAATTATGCACAGTGAAGTCAAACTGCTTATGGGGGATATGTCTGACTTTCAGAATTTCCAAGTTATCTTTGGCTTGCCTTAAGTTAAGACAGAACCCAAAGAGCTGGCCAGCTGACATCCTGGAGTTCTGGGTCCTCATCTCTGCGACAAAACCCCACTGTGACTTGGAATGCATCTCCTTTCCATGTCTCCTTGCACCTGGCATCTCGGGCCACTGTGGTGCCCCATTTCAGTCCTTGCAGCAGCTAGAGATCTCTTTAAAATGTCTGATCTACCTTGGAGTCTGGTGAACAAAACTGAGCCTTGCTTTAAGGAGTGAAGCCAGGGTATTTGTCTACCTCTCTTAGACTTTTCCCTGTAGGAAAGGGAGTCACCAAAACATTGAAGGGGGGTGGGGGTGGGGGGACGGGCAGTCAGATTTTTGTTTTAGAACGGGTACTCTGAAGGCCAGGGCAGAGAAAATGGGCTGAAACCAGACTCTTAAATAGCAAACACATTCACTGACTATATGTGAAAACTGAAAACTTAGAAATAGCAGCACATTTGCCAACTCTTGGCCCCAAGAGGAATATTCTCATATCTTTGGAATTCCTCTAAGGAATAATGTGGCTTGTAAGGTAGATATTTTTATTCCCATTTTACAGTTGAGGTAACTGAGGCCTAGGAAGCAAACTAACAACCCAAGTTCACATAGCCAGAGTAAAGCCAGAGACAGGATTCAAATAGAACCTGTTGTCTCTAAATCTTTTGCCCTTTCCACACTATTGTGTGGTTTCTCTTCTTTGAAACCACCTACCCCAAATACATAATACTTTATATGGAAACTGAGGCCAACTTGTGGGTACAATGCGACCTACAAAGTCTCTATGGTGGAAGAGATTTAATAGGAATAACTGCCTGCCGGCTACTGGATAATGTCTGTGAAGGTCTTAGAAAAAGGCCTAGCATATGGGAGGTTCCAACTGTGTGCAGTCCTTTAGCCAAAGTCAAGAAGCCATCCAAAATAGTGAATGTGTAAAGCCAGAGACAGGATTCAAATAGAACCTGTTGTCTCTAAATCTTTTGCCCTTTCCACACTATTGTGTGGTTTCTCTTCTTTGAAACCACCTACCCCAAATACATAATACTTTATATGGAAACTGAGGCCAACTTGTGGGTACAATGTGACCTACAAAGTCTCTATGGTGATAGGGATTTAATAAGAATAATTACCTGCTACTGGATAATGTCTGTGAAGGTCTTAGAAAAAGGCCTAGCATATGGGAGGTTCCAACTGTGTGCAGTCCTTTAACCAAAGTCAAGAAGCCATCCAAAATAGTGAATGTAGACACAGGTTCTTGTGAAGACTCATTCAGGGTATCTGAAGGAAAACAAGCAGGTTGGAGAACAAATAGGTTGAGTCAAATAAAATGGTGCCCGGAGAAGGAATAATACTGACAGCATCAAGACTGCTTCATTCCCTGAGTACTGACGATACATGACACCTCTTCGGTGATGCTGGCTTCTTCCTGTTCTCCATAAAGAAATGAAGGTTCAGGAAGGTTAAGTTGGGGAAGAGCTAACAGTCAGTAAGAAGCTGAAGGACGGAATGAAATGCTGGCTTTTGTGGGGAGAACAAACAGAAGGTAGGCATCTAGGGGAGTGAAAATTGACTGTTAGACACAGGTTCTTGTGAAGACTCATTCAGGGTATCTGAAGGAAAACAAGCAGGTTGGAGAACAAATAGGTTGAGTCAAAAAATGGTGCCTGGAGAAGGAATAATACTGACAGCATCAAGACTGCTTCATTCCCTGAGTACTGACGATACACGACACCTCTTCAGTGATGCTGGCTTCTTCCTGTTCTCCATGAAGAAATGAAGGTTCAGGAAGGTTAAGTTGGGGAAGAGCTAACAGTCAGTAAGAAGCTAAAGGACGGAATGAAATGCTGGCTTTTGTGGGGAGAACAAACAGAAGGTAGGCATCTAGGGGAGTGAAAATTGACTGCGAGCATCAAATATGGTGAAGTCATTCTCAAGATGTTTGCTTGCACAGCTTGGACCTGAATCCCAGTCCCTGTATATGGAGACCCATCCAGAAATGCAATTTATATTTATTATATATCTATCACATTAGGTCCTCTGTATGATGCTTTCATGCCAAATATCATTCAATCTTTGCAGCAAATTTGTACAAATTACTCTCATTTTGTACTCGAGGAAGTGGCCTCAAAGGGTTAGAGGGCAGGATAAAGGGCTTACTCAAGGTCATTCACTTAATAAACATTAAAATCAAGACTTAGAACTCAGAGTGCCTTCTAATACACCATGACTTGTGATGGAGTAGGTGATGGTCAGAGAGCTGTCCTCGCCGGGAGCAATCTGAGGGTGTAATTAAAGTGGAAAAATAAGTTGATGTCCTCAGCAAGACCAAGTAGTTTTTCTCACTGTAATTTGCTGAATTGCATAATCTGTATGACAATGTTTATCTCTAAACACCTGGCTGCCTTACTAAGGAGAAGAGGATGCTTAAAGGAGGTAGAGATCACCTGCCCAGTGCTTTCACTTCACAGCTGAGTAAAGTGAGGCTGAGATGAGCAACTGCTGGTGGGTCAGAGGCAGAGCCAGGCCAGATGTGGAAGCCCTTTCCTCTTCATAAATTTCCTGAAAGTGGTGGCAGTGGACAAGGGGAGGTAAAATAACCTGTCATGAGGGATATGATGTTTCATTATAACTGGACACTGACCACTACCCCAATCCCATCAGCAACCCTTATCCTGGTACATAGTTCAGCTAATCTTCTGTCTAAATTGGTGTCTTTCTTTTTCATTCAGAAGTAGAACACAATGCAAGAGACTAATCAGTCTTCTGTGACTGAATTCATCCTTCTGGGTTTCTCCTTCAGCCCCAAAACCACTCCTCTATTTTTCTCAGCCTTCCTGACAACCTACCTGTTGATCATTCTGGGCAATGGTTTAATCATCATCCTCATCTCCCTGGACTTGCACCTCCACACACCCATGTACTTCTTTATCGTCACCCTTTCCATGTTAGATCTGGGCTATACCACCACAACTATGCCCCAGATGTTGGCACATCTGGCAAGCCAGAAGAAGACTATCTCTTTTGCCAGCTGTGTGGCCCAAATGTACATTTTCTTGGTGTTAGGCATTACTGAGTCCTGGCTCTTTGCCATCATGTCTATAGACAGGTATGTGGCCATCTGCCATCCACTCAGGTACAAGGTCATCATGAGCCCATGGCTGTGTAGGGTAATGGTCTTGCTCTGTGGACTCTGGGGTGTCATCTCTGCTCTTGTCTACACTGTTTTTGCCATGCGTCTGCCCTACTGTGGTCCCAACAAGATCAACCACTTCTTCTGTGAAGTCCCTGCTGTCTTGAAGCTGGCTTGTGCAGACACCTCAGTCAATGACTGGGTAGACTTCATTCTCGGTTTCACTGTCATCCTGGTTCCACTTTCTCTTATCCTCATCATTTACATCAGTATCTTCATTGCCATCTTAAGGATTCGCTCAGCCCAGGGGTGGCTGAAGGCCTTCTCCACCTGTGCCTCCCACATCACTGTGGTCACCATGTTCTGTGTGCCAGCCATGGTCATGTACATGAAGCCTGGCTCAGAGGCCTCCCCAGAAGAGGACAAGAAGCTGGCCCTGTTCTACAACGTCATCTCTGCCTTCCTCAACCCCATCATCTACAGCCTCCGGAACAAAGATGTGAAGAGGGCTTTCCTCAAGGTGATGGGCCGGGGCAGGGCCCCAGAATGAGGCTGTGAAAGAGGTGCTGGGGGGTCAGAGGAACAAGACTCATGATACACAGTCAATGTCCTAAACACTCATTCATATGACCCAGCAGCACCACTACACCATCCCCGTGCCCAGCCCAGAGTCTCAACTTTATTCAGGCCCTTGGGGAGCAGACCTATCAAGAAATGTCTTCCAGGCATATCAGTCTTTTATTTTCATCTTGTTCTAGTCTTGGTGGTTTACAACAGAAGGGTATCTGAGACACTAAAATTTTTGATTGAGACAGAGGAATGAGCATTGGGGAATGACCTGTGGCTGAATCTTGAGAAAGGTGCAATGCCCTCTGGAAACTGCACTCATGGTATTAGGTCAGCTGGAGAGAAGGGCAAGGACACTGACGTTGCAGGATTCCTGGCCAGGGGAGGAGACGGGGTGAATGAGGCCGCGTGCACTCGGGCCCCCGTGGCCTCCCCAGGCTCATCTCACTCTGCTCACTCTGCTCCTCTCTCTCTCACTCCAAGTTAGCTGGATTTCTGTCTTTGCCTTTAAGGTGCCATGCTTTTTCCCATTCATTTCAGGGTTTCTACATAAGCTATTCCTTCTCTTCTCACCCTTAACCTCACCCCATTATGCCATTGATGTCCTGTTCATCTGTCAGGTCTTGGCTTAAACTGCAGCTGCTCAAAGAAACCTTTCTTTGAGCTCCCAGAGTGAGTTAGCCTTCCAAAGCACGCTGTACCTCTCATAATGATAAAGGCACATGGTTCTGAGTTCTCTATTAGCAAGTTAATAAATCCACAAGGCAGGGATCATGATTGTCTAGTTGAGTGCTGTATCCCTAGAATCTAGCCCATGCTGCTTACCTACTGGCCTTCAATGGATATTTTATGAGTAAAGGAGTAACAGTCCACCCAAACAGTCAGAGAGGGAAGATGAAGTCAGTGAGTGGAAGAGATGATGGATTCAGACTAGCAAAATGTAAGAAATAGCGACAGATACAAAAAGCGTGTGTGCATACTCAGTCGTGTCAGACTCTTTGTGACCCCATAGACTGTAGCCTGCCAGGCTCCTCTGTTCATGGAATTCTCCAGATAAGAATGGGGAGGAGATAAAAAGGATTATATCTTGTTCAGCTATCATCACATAGAAGAAATGTTCTGCTTTTGTTATTAATAAATATGAATTGAATAATTTTCATCATCAAACTAGCAAGGATTAGGAAAACGATGATGCCCAGTGCTGGGAAGTGTGCAGTAAGACTTACACTCATGTTTGTTACTGAAAAGAATATTATTGGCTCTACCTTTTCAGAGCAGTGCCTTCCACAGAGTAGGCACTCAATATATCTGTTAAATAAGGAATTACGTCTGTATTTATTAAACACTTATGTGCCAATAAAGTTTTAAGAATTTTACATATATTCATTTATGAAATAAATGAATCATATGAAAAGAGTATACAATCTGTATCATACCTTCACAATGTTGTTATAAATGGGCCCAGAAATTTCACTTCTAGGAATTTGTCCTAATGTTACAGAGTCCCACCTTGTTGACTGAGGAGATGGCAGATTGATGTCTCGAAAGCAGCATCTTATCTATCAAGGTCTGGATGCCAGGTTCTTTTATATCAGAGATGGGGGGATGTGAGGAAACAATATAAAAAGATGATTTAACCTTGCAAGAATCTCCCAGAATGGCAAGTCTCAGGCAGAGAATGTGTTAATTTCTTCCTTCCTGCCATCTACACAAGTACAGAGTTCTGAACAAGGGCACTTTAACAGCCAGGTAGAGGGGCAAGTCCCTTGGACAGCAAGGAGATCAAACCAGTCCATCCTAAAGGAAATCAATCCTGAATATTCATTGGAAAGACTGATGCTGAAGTTGAAACTCCAACACTTTGGCCATCTGATGTGAAGAACTGACTCATTGGAAAAGGCCCTGGTGCTGGGAAAGATTGAAGGCAGGAGGAGAGTGGGACAACAGAGGACGAGATGGTTGGATGGCATCACCAACCCAATGGACATGAGTTTGAGTAAACTCTGGGAGTTGGTGATGGACAGGAAAGCCTAGCGTGCTGCAGTCTATGGAGTCACAGAGTCGAACTCTGACTGAGTGACTGAACTGAGTGAGAGGGGCAAGATTTTGAGGCAGGCCATTATGTATGATTATAATAACAAAAGCAATGAAAAGCAAGTCAAATTGACTGTTCCAACAGGGAATTAGAACTGGCTTTTCCTAGCAATACTAAGAAAAAATCAGAAACATGGACCAAATTTTATGTTCAAATATGTTCACCAAAGAACTACTGGAGGACTTCCCTGGTGTTCCAGTGGTTAAGAATCTGCATTCCAGTACAGGGGACACAGGTTTGATCCCTGGTCAGGGAACTAAGATCCCACATGTGCACGCTAAGTCGCTTCAGTTGTGTCAGACTCTTTGTGACCCCATAGACTGTAGCCCTCCAGGCTCTTCTGTCTATAGGGTTCTCCAGGCAAGAATACTGGCGTGGGTTGCTGTGCCCTCCTCAAGGGACTCTTCCCAACTCAGGGATGGAATCCCAGCATCTTATGTCTCCTGCGTTGGCAGGCAAGTTCTTCACCACTAGTGCCACCTGGGAAGCCCAAGATCCCACGTGCTGTAGCCCAAGATCCCACATTTCTCTCTAGTTGAGCCCACGTGCCTCAACTAGAGAGAAGTCATGCTCCACAATGACAGGTTCCACATGCCATAATGAAAATCCTGCATACCACAACTAAGACTCAAAGAAGTCAAAAATAGAATAAATAGTAGAATAAATATTAAAAAAGAATGATTGGAAACAGCTGCAAATATGATACATCAACTTTATGAAACACTATGCAACTAATATTATCTATCATATTTAAAGCATTATTTAATTACAGTGAAAAGTATATATAACATTAGGTGGAAAAATTCAAAATGTAAATTTATATGTATAAAGTTAATCCAATTTTTATAAAAATGCATACATTCATCTTAAAAAGCCTGAAAGGATATATATTAACATGTTAACATTGGCTGTCTCTGGGTAGTAAGATACCAAGTGATTTTTATTTTTGATCATATTTTTCTCTTTCTAAAATTTCTACAATCAGCACAGATTGTCTTTATAGCAGAAAGAAATAAAGATGACTTGAAAAATATCTGTTATCAGAGAAAAGAAGGTGAGTCATGATGTTGGCCTCATTTATTCATTCATCAAACATTAATTGATGCTTACTGGCATTGCATGTCAGGCATAATGCTAGGTTCTGTGGGTGCAGGCATAAATAATGCAAGTCCCAATCTAATGAGGGAGAGACACATACTAAGACAAGGATGCTATAAAGTGCTGCTGGAAACGCATTCAAAGCTCTGCAAGAGTGGCAAGGAGGTGGTCCAGGCTCTAAAGACAGAGTTAAAGTTCTGCTGGGTCTTCAAAGCATGAGTAGAAGTTTGATAATTGGATTAAAGGTCAGGGAGCAGAGGTTGAAATGTTCTGGAAGAGGAAATAGGATGCTGAAAGCCTAGAGACATGGAAGTTTTGGAGAATGGGCACAGTGGCTGGAATGTAGGCCCAGGCAGGGGAGAGTAGATGTGACAGATAGGGCCTGGCACACTGTGTTGCAGAAATTCAATTTTTTTCTCTAGACAAGCACCTTCCAAGGACATTACCTGAAACTCTGGTTCTGTGAAACATTTTGTAACAAAAAGATTTCTTATCCAAATAGGCTTAGAAATATCATTCTATTCATGCTTCATGCAATAGTAGAGAGTCTTGAGAATTTCGAGGTTGTCTTTAGAGCCTGGACCACCTTGTTGCCACTCCTTCAGAGTTTTGAATGTGTTCCCAGAAGCACCTTATAGCATCCTTGTCTAAGTATGTGTCTCTCCCCTACTAGACTGGGACTTGCATGATTTATGCCTGCATCCACAGAACCTAGCATTAGGTTCTGTGCAGTGCCAGTAAACATCAATTAATGTTTGATGAATGAATAAATAGGAAGCAAATAGGTAAACGAGCAATAAAAAACAAGGAAAATACAACACTGACTCTATTTAACATAATATTTATCAAGGTTGGGTCATAAAACCCTTGCTTTCAGGAACATTTATTAGTTAAAGAAACTTTGTTGTTTTTTAGTTGCTCAGTCGTGTCTGACTCTTTGTGACCCCATGGACTACATCACGCCAGGCTTCCCTGTCCTTCACTCTCCCAGAGTTTGCTCAGATTCATGTTCACTGAGTTGAAGGTGCCATCCAACCATCTCACCCTCTGCCATCCCCTTCTTCTCCTGCCTCCAATCTTTCTCAGCATCAGGGTCTTTTCCAGTGAGTCAGTTCTTTGCATCAGATGGCCAAAGTATTGGAGTTTCAGCTACAGCATCAGTCCTTCCAATGAATATTCAGGGTTGATTTCTTTTAGGATGGACTGGTTTGATCTCTTTGCTGTCCAAGGGACTCTCAAGAGTCTTCTCCAACACCACAGTTCAATGTATATGCAGAGTACATTGTGCAAAATGCCAGGCTGGATGCATCACAAGCTGGAATCAAGATTGCTGGGAGAAATATCAACAACCTCAGATTTGCAGATGATACCACTCTAATGGTAGAAAGTGAAGAGGAACTTAAAGAACCTCTTCTTGATGAGGGTGAAAGAGGAGAATGAAAAAGTTGGCTTAAAACTAAATATTAAAAAAACGAAGATCATGGTATCCAGTCCCACCACTTCATGCCAAATAGATGAGGAAAAAGACCAGCAGAGCAGCTAAAACTTGGGTTCTGGTATTAACTGCTTAGCTGTACTCATCTAGCATGCCCCCACATGGAGGCCTGAGTAAAGGGACAAAACTTCACACTGCTTCTGCAGTTCTCAGTTCAGTTCAGTTCAGCCGCTCAGTCGTGTCCGACTCTTTGCGACCCCATGAATCGCAGCACGCCAGGCCTCCCTGTCCATCACCATCTCCCGGAGTTCACTCAGACTCATGTCCATCGAGTCAGTGATGCCATCCAGCCATCTCATCCTCTGTCATCCCCTTCTCCTCCTGCCCCCAATCCCTCCCAGCATCAGAGTCTTTTCCAATGAGTCAACTCTTTGCATGAGGTGGCCAAAGTGCTGGAGTTTCAGCTTTAGCATCATTCCTTCCAAAGAAACCCCAGGGCTGATCTCCTTCAGAATGGACTGGTTGGATCTCCTTGCAGTCCAAGGGACTCTCAAGAGTCTTCTCCAACACCACAGTTCAAAGGCATCAATTCTTCAGCGCTCAGCCTTCTTCACAGTCCAACTCTCACATCCATACATGACCACAGGAAAAACCATAGCCTTGACTAGACAGACCTTGGTCAGCAAAGTAATGTCTCTGCTTTTGAAAATGCTATCTAGGTTGGTCATAACTTTCCTTCCAAGGAGTGAGTGTCTTTTAATTTCATGGCTGCAGTCACCATCTGCAGTAGTTCTAGTTCCCCCCAAATCTTAGGGTTCCTTGGGGCACATTCAGCCCTTCTTCCTCTAGTCTGACGACTCCCTCCTTACTAAACCTTCCCCTGAGGAATGGTATCCCTTAGGATTAGAAGTCTCCTGAGGTGACATCATGATCTATTTGGCTGCACCCTTAGGAACTCTTTGATCCCCAATACCCATGGGCCTCATTAATACACCATCTAGGTATTTCCCAGGGAGCTGCTGAAATGTAGCAACTTCTGGAGAGTAGTTAAAACAGGATTCTCTTATACCCAAGGCAGTTGTGGGACATGGATGTGGAGGAAGGGTGTGTATTGGACTTGGGATAAGGTGAGAGTGAAGACAGGTAAGGGGCATGAAAGACAAAACCAGAATCCTGGGAAGGGTTCTCCCACCAGATCGCTGTCAGCAATAGTCCTAATAGGGCATCACTTGTAGATGGTGCAGAAGCAGCAGAGCCCAGTGAAGAGTGGCCTTTGGAGAAAGATCTGGGTTATGCCCTTCAATACTGTGCAGCATCAGAAAAGCTATCCTTGTTTCCCAATTTCCTTTTTCTCTAAAAATTCACAATTTTTGAGAAAGATTTGTTGTGGGATAAAATAGTAATAATAATAGTAACTACTTGCTTCAGAGCAATACGCTGCAGGCATAGTGTTAAGCAACTTTACATGTGCTGTTTCAATTAATCATTAGGACAATCCTTTGAGATTAGTACTATCATTATCACAGGTTTCTAGGAGAGGATGTAGACACACACTATTTAGGTAACTCTCCCAAGGTCATTCTACTAATTAGCAGTGGAGTCAGTACTCAAACCCAAGTCTGATTCTAGGGCCGTGTGTGCTGTGTTCAGTTATTCAGTCATGTCCGACTCTGGGACCTCATGGACTGTAGTGCCATACTCTTAATCGTTTTCTTATCCTGGATGTAAACTAACTGGCCCAGAATGAGCACTTAATGAAAATGGGTTCTATCTCTGGTTCATCCTCTATCTAATGACATGTCTAGTTGCACAGACTAAGCCTGGAAGAGAAGCACATTTGAGAGAGATAATACAAGGACTGCCTGTGTGTTCTTGATTTCATTTTTTCTGTTTTCAAACTTTATTTCAGTTACCAACTTGCTGAGAAGAGGATTTTAGTTATTCTGGACAGGGATAACCCAGGTAGATGTCACCAAGAAGACCTGGGTAGTAATTTTGAAAGAGAAAGTAATGGGGAAACCACTGGACTGGGAGTCAAGTCTTGCAACAAACTCACTCTTATGCCATTGGCATAACTTCTTAAAGTCATTAATTTGACATTCATTAGCAACAACCCATACCCTGTGCTAAGAATTGGAGATAGAAAGGTAAGATATGGTTTTTCATCTTCAAGGAATTCCACAAACGTGTGTGTGTGTGTGTGAGCATGGGGAACAATAAAAGCACATTAAAGGCCGTCTATGGGGTCGCACAGAGTCGGACACGACTGAAGGGACTTAGCAGCAGCAGCAAAGGTGTTATCAGAGCCCAGAGGAAGAAGCAGTTATGAGGGGAATCACAGAATATTTCCATGATTAGAATTCTTACCAAGAGATGAAAGCAGGGGAGGGCATTTCATCTGGAGGATGATTTAACATTAGCAGCAATAATAACTGACACATTGCTATAGTGTTACATACACTTAAAATATCATTTAATCTTCACAAAAACCTTCAAGTTATATGTTGTTCTCCCAGTCTTACAGATGATGAAATAGGGTTTGAGATTAATGACTTTCTCTGAGTTGTGCTATTGGTAAGTGGCAAAGCGAAACTCAAACCAAATTTGACCCCAGAGTCTCTACTCTCTCCTTAGGACATACTGCCTCATGAAAAATAGATTTGTGAAAGGACCTGGAATATTTGGAAGGTCATGAATTAGCTGGTTTGCCTTCAGCTAGAGTCAGCAAACCTTTCTTGTAGGGGACAAGATCATAAATATTTTAAGTTTTGTGGGACATATATGATCTCTATTACAGTTTCTCAACTCTTGTTGTAAGGCAAAGCAGCCACAGACATAAATGAATATTTTTTCAACCATGTTAAAAAGCAAAAACCATTCCATTCCTAGATAGCAAACCATATAAAGCACACAAGATGAGTAGGTAAGTAATCAAGTTCCTTACCAGGTAGGTAAGAATTAAGTTCCAAAGTTATCTACCAGGTAGGTAAGAATCAAGTTCTTAGGTAAGTAATCAAGTTACCTACTAGATAGATAAGAATCAAGTTCCAAAGAGCTTTGAAAACCAAGCTAAGGAAATTAGACATTAGCTCATAGATAATGGGAGTTTTGTGTCTTTTTTTAAGGGTTTGTAAACAGGGAAATATCATGATCATCTCTTTCTTTTTTGAAACTCACTCTGGCAGTGTGTAGACTGGGTTGGATGGAAGAAAGGCTAGAACTGGAAAGATCAGCGAAGACACTCCTGTTCTCCTTCAATGAAAATATTCTTCTGAAATGTTTCTCATCTCCACTCTGTTTTGGATGTTGTATAGTCCTCCTGTGATTTAAATATAGTTGCTACTTAACAACTTTTAAAATTGTATTTTCCTAATTTGATTCTTAGAACAGTCTCTCAAAGGACACAAGAATAAAGAATTTTAAACAAGAAAGTATAACAAAGATTTAATGCAAGTTTTACAATAGTGTTTTCCTTTCAGCTTTCAGTCTGCTATTTTTCTTAAGCTTTCTTCTTTCTGGAACAGACTATGTGGGACCTTCTGGGGGGCAGGAGAACAACCCTGCCTGGATACCAATCATAGCTCCCAAGGGAGCTCCATATCAGCACAAATAAGACAGTAGGAACTTTAAATTATCTTTTGAATTTTTACATTCCATTTGATAAATACTGTATTCTTTCTTTCAAACTTCTTTGGTTCTCATTATTAGCATATGACTTTGTTTTGACTAGGCTCTGTTATGAGGGTGGGTACATAGTGAAAAGTGACCCCTAAAATCATAGATTCTCTGAATCTTGGTGTCATTGAGCTTTAGAATCTTAGGATGTTTATGGCAAAGTTGAATTTTAATGTAGTACATCATGATTTCACATCCAAAGCAGTGATACTATACCTGAGTGACATGGCCTTACAGCTTATGCTTGAAAACTAAAAATGGAGATACTACTCATTATTGAGTAGTATTAATCACTAGAAGTTTCTTGCTTTTTTTTTTTTTTTTTTTTTAACTGAGCTTAAAATTTTCCCTTTTACAACTTTTGCCAAACATTTCTAATTTTCTTCCCTCCAGGAACATACAGTAAACATTTCTACCTTTTTCTGCATGACAACCTTCAGAATATTTAGTGAGCTTTCTTAAGTTCCTCCTAAGTCTCCCAGCTAAGCTTTCTCAGTTTCTTCCATTCTTCCATAAATAACAAGGTTTCATAGGTTCCTTACTGATAAGCTCTTTTCTCTGTATAGAGAAGCTCTAGGTTGTGTTTTTTCCTTTTAAATTGCAGGTTCAAGAGTTAAAAACAGTTCTCTGGGTGGCTCTTGGGTTTTTTGCTTAACTCTGATAAATATCAGTTTCCTTAGTTGCAAGATGCAGCTAATAGTAGGTATTGACGTTGTGGGGTGACCATGGATAATGTATGTAAATAGTCTGGACCAGTCCATGTTCAGAAATCTGTTGTTCTTTAGTCGCTAAGTCATGTCTGATTCTTTTGCAGCCCTGTAGACTGTAGCCCTCCAAGCCCCTCTGTCCATGTGATTTCTCAGGCAAGAATGCTGGAATGGGTTGCCTTTTCCTTCTGCAGGGGATTTTCCCAACCCAGGGATCAAACCTGTGCCTCCTTTGTCTCTTGCACTGCAGCTGGATTCTTTACCGCTGGCCACCGGGAAAGAAATCTGTTGATAGATATGTAAATCCAAAGGAAAGCCTCAGAATGCAGTCAACTCCATTGCTAGCTCACTAGGAAGCAAAGTTCAGCAACAAGGATAGCTCCCATAAGTACAAATAGCAGCAACTGATGCCCTTGGTGGGCCAGCTCGGACTCAGCCCTTTCACTTATCCAACATTTAAAATGCCTACTATATGCTAGGCACTGCTCTAGAATCTGATAATATACAATAAATCAAGAAGATAAAAATTCCTGAATTCTTGTAAGGGAAACTGATGATTTCAAAAAGTTATTTTGTACATTAGAAGTTGCTAACTATTATGAAGATAGATAAAAACTGTACAGAGTATGGGATATTTCAGATTCAAACAGGATGATCAGGAAAGATTCAAGTCTTTCCTGCAAAGATGACAATTGAGTAAATTCTTAAAGGAGAGAAGAGCATGAACCATATCCACTAATTCTCATACTACTGCAAAGAGCCTCTAATGTGACTATTAATATCATTTTTCTCATTTATCCAAGCCTGAGTCCCATCCACAGCTTTATATAGTGTTATTTTAACACAAATTGAGAACTATCAGCCAGCCTTGTCATGCCAGTGCAATGCTTTAAATGTTGAAATTCTGATCCAAAGTTTTGAGATTCTCTATGAAAACCACTTGATAATTTGCAATGTTTTGCAATATGAACTTTCTGCTCTCTAAGTGTTGATACACAGGTCAGCTCTTTCTCTCACAATGTTACCTAAAATGGGTCTATTTTGTGTTTGTGTGTTCTTAGTCACTCAGTTATGTCCAACTCTTTGTGACTCCATGGACTATAGCCCATCAGGCTCCTCTGTCCATAGGATTTTCCAGGCAAGAATACTGGAGTGGATAGCCTTTCCCTTCTCCAGGGGATCTTCCTAACCGAGGGATCAAACCCAGGTCTCCTACATTTGCAAGTGGATTCTTTACCATCTGAGCCATCAGGGAAACCTGCTAAAACCTGCATGAAATTGGTGTGAGGGACACATTTGGGACTTGGACTTTGAGTCCTGACTCCATCATTTACTCTGTCCAACCAGGAAGTAGTGATACTGACTTCAGTGGGTTGTGGTGATAATCAAATGAGATCACATTTATTAAAACATTTTCATAGAATGCCATTTCATAAAAGACGATTTCCTTCTTTGGTGTCTGGAAAAGGTGTGTATCTAGCAGTTATGGTTCTGTTGCAAAAGGACTAAGAAAAAAGGACCAGTCAGTATTGTGTTCTGATGTCTAGGCCTGCCAAGGTGAGATCTAGGATTGAGTTCAAATCACACTGAAGATTCATTCCCACCCAATACTCAGCTCTCTCCTGTGAGCAACATGGCTGTGGAGGAGTCCTTACTGGTTTTCAAGAAAAGCTTTGAGACACACAGGCACCTAATTTCCAGGTAAATAAGTTTCATTTTCTTGAGAAATGCCAGGAGCACAGAAATGTTCTCTAGGTTTCAATTCTTGAGTCTCTGGCTGTCTTTATACGTCAATTTATCTATAGTTGTAACCACTACAGGTAATGCTGGAATGGTGGGGGTGAGGGAAATAAAAGTTCTAGAGGAAAGATTTCTTTTCCCAAAAAAGCTTCCTTGAAACTCCCCCTTTTTCTGAAAATTAATGGTATGAGAGTTTTCAAAGGTACAGCATCAGAGAGGAAGACAAAGGTAAGAAGCAAGGGTTTTTGTTTGTTTCACATTTACACTGTCCTTGGTAGCACATGCTTGTCTTGACATTTGAAAGAATGACTTTAGGAACTATAGAGTGCTCTACAACTTTTTGGTTAACTGTAAAATATTTTACATTTCCCTAGCCTCTTTCCTTTGATTTATGGGATGGGTATGTGTGTGTGTTCTTCAAAATAAGATTTATGCCATGTACAGTTTTTCCATTGGGCCCTTGAAACTTTATTAAAGCTAGTTAGACAAATTAAAATCACGGGCTTCCCTGGTGGCTCAGAGGTTAAAGCATCTGCCTCCAATGCGGGAGACCTGGGTTCGATCCCTGAGCTGGAAAGATCCCCTGGAGAAGGAAATGGCAACCCACTCCAGTATTCTTGCCTGGAGAATCCCATGGACGGAGGAGCCTGGTAGGCTACAGTCCACGGGGTCGCAAAGAGTCGGACACGACTGAGCGACTTCACCTTCACCTACCAAGTGCCTAGAGCAATGCGAAGCCAATTTGGATAGAATGTTCCCTGGCATGGAGGAGGAGATCTTGGTTTGATTGCTTGCTTAGTTCTGAGATGCCTTCAGTCCCTGCAGCTATGGATCTTACACGGCATTCTCTCACTAAGACCGCAAGGTATTTAGGAATATGTCCTTTTCTTTCCCCAGAAGAAAGGCCACCCATAGCCAAAGTTGGAAAAATCAAAGCTCTGTAACCAAGTTTATCCTCCTGGGCTTCTCCAGAAATCCCAGAACCAACTGGATCCTTTTCTTCCTCTTCCTCTTCCTTTACTTATTTACAGTCCTGGGCAATGGTCTCATTGTTACTTTGATCAGAGTAGATGCACGCCTCCACACCCCCATGTACTTCTTCCTGAGCATCCTCTCTCTACTGGATCTCAGCTATGCTACCACCACAGTGCCCCAGATGTTAATCCATCTAGTAAGCAAGAGTAAAACTATCTCTTATGTTGGGTGTGTGGTCCAGATGTACATTTTCCTAACCTTGGGCATCACTGAGACCTGGATCTTTGCAGCTATGGCCTATGACAGATATGTTGCCATATGCTACCCACTCCATTATGGGGTCAAGATGAGTCAAACCCTGTGTGTACTCCTGGCAGTCAGCTCTGCCCTTTGTGGTCTCACCTGTGCCCTCGTCTACACAGTCTTTGCAATGAATCTGCCCTACTGTGGCCCCAATGAGATCAACCACTTCTTTTGTGAAATACCTGCTGTCTTGAAGTTGGCTTGTGCAGATACATCCCTCAATGACCAAGTGGACTTTATCTTGGGCTTTATCTTGCTCCTGATTCCATTGTCCCTCATTCTGGCCTCATATGTTCACATCTTCACTGCTGTTCTAAAGATTCGCTCCACCCAGGGGCGAATCAAGGCCTTCTCCACCTGTGCCTCACACATCACTGTGGTCACCATGTTTTGTATTCCATGCATGGTCATGTATATGAGGCCTGGCTCCGAAGCCTCCCCAGAGGATGACAAGAAGCTGGCCCTGTTCTACAATGTCATTTCTGCCTTCTTCAACCCCATCATCTACAGCCTCCGGAATGAGGATGTGAAGAGGGCTTTCTTCAAGTTAGTTGGAATGAGTGAGGACACTCAGTAAGCCACGCGTGAGGGCTGTCTGCGGTGCCTCTGGTCTCTATGACATCCACACGTTCACTGAAATCATTGGACTGAAGAAGGAGCCCAGGATAGGGAAGATATCAGAAAAAAAACACTTTTGCATTTTATTAGGCTACTGGAAACATTAGGAAAAAAAGAATTGTGTTCAGGGATGAAATACATCATTGACTTTCTGTGGTTTTGAAAACATCAACTCATTTCTCTGAGATTTAATTTTTATATCTGTACAATGTGTTCCAGAATATTCTTTGGGCCTAAATAATAACTACCTTTATTGATCACTTTCTACATGACAAGCATTGTCTAAGTACTTTATATGTACTTTAATTCTTAAAAAAACTCAAGAGGTATGTATTGTGATCTTTTTCATAAAGTTTAAAAATAGCAACAACAACAACAAAAAACTGAGGCACAAGATTAAACAAGTTGCAAAGGCCACCCAGCTGGAAAGTAACAGAATTGAGGTTTGACCCCAGGTAGTATAGTTCCAGAGTCCAGGCTCTTCTCTAGTATATTATGCCATATCACAAGGATTCAGTAGAGCCTTTTGAGGCTCAGCTGAGATAGTGGATAGGATCTCATTGAGGAAAATTCAAAATATTTAGGATTATGAGTCTAAGTCATAGCTATAGGGTCAGATCCATCAAGTCAGAGCTCTGTTGGCTAATTTAGAGCTTCCCCACCAGCGTTTCATAGCCTAAGCAAGTAGCATCTTGCAGTGGAATAGTAACTTCTCAATAAATGTTTGCTGAGTGCTTTCCTAGCCTGTCTCCATCCCTGGTCTGTCCACTTCCACAGTTCTTCTTTTAGTTCTTCTTCACTTTCACGGATCCCTCTCTTATTTCCATTGTATCTACCCCATCATGGCTTTCAGCAGTCCAGACCTTTATTCACAAAAGAGTATGTTGGTTTCCATAACTGACTTACCCTTAAATTTCCTCTGCCACCTTAGAGAACAAGGGGAAGAGCCCTGAAATTTAGTCTTGACTTAATTTGTTGAGATCTTGGAAAAACCACCTAATCTCTCTGGAGCTCAGGCCCCTATCCATAAAATGGAGTCTGATATGGAGATAATGACTATACCATAATATTATTTTTAGGTTCAAGTAGAAATAGCGCTTAGAACTTAATCGTATAAGTTATCATTAGACAGTCATTGTCTTCAAAGCCAGATACCTTAGAAAATAGTTATTACCTTATTAACAGTAGGATTTTCCAAGCAAGAATACTGGAGTGGATTGCCATTTCCTTCTCCAGGAGATCTTCCTGACCCAGGGATTGAACCCAGGCCTCCTGCATTGTAGGCAGATGCTTTACCGTCTGAGCCACCAGGGAAGTCCTTATTTGTCAACTACAATATTAATATCAGGCTTCTTGTGAGGTCAGAATATATGGGTTGGCTATTAATGATGGTAACTGAAAGCATATAAGGGCTTCCTTGGTGGCTTGCTGCTTGGAAGAAAAGCTATGACCAACCTAGATGGCATATTAAAAAGCAGAGACATTATTTGCCAACAAAGGTCCATCTAGTCAAAGCTATGGTTTTTCCAGTGGTCATGTATGGGTGTGAGAGTTGGACTATAAAGAAAGCTGAGCGATGAAGAATTGATGCTTTTGAACTGAGGTGTTGGAGAAGACTCTTGAGAGTCCCTTGGGCTGTAAGGAGATCCAAACAGTCCATCCTAAAGGAAATCAGTCCTGAATATTCATTGGAAGGACTGATGCTGAAGCTGAAGCTCCAATACTTTGGCTACCTGATGCAAAGAACTGACTCATTGAAAAAGACCCTGATGCTGGGAAAGATTGAGGGCAGGAGGAGAAGGAAATGACAGGGGATGAGATGGTTGGATGGCATCCCCGACTTGATGGACATGAGTTTGAGCAAGCACCGGGAGTTGGTGATGGACAGAGAAGCCTGGCATGCTATAGTCCATGGGGTGGCAAAGAGTTGGACACAACTGAGCGACTGAACTGAACTGAATCACATCAGCTGCCACATTAAACAGGAACTAAACTTGTGCTATCAGAATAAATTTAAATTTATCTCACTCTGGGGTCAGATAAATATTAATTGCTTTGTAAAAAGCAATACAAGATAAATCTTGTAAATCGGCTACTCTACAAGTCTAATAGGATTCAATTATCAAAATATTCTAATTGCACTTAGTTGCTTAGAAACAAGTTTTATTTGTAAACCAAGGATTATCTGGATGTTGAGAAAACACAAAGGGTACTAAATGCTAAGAATGCATTTTGCTTATTAGCAACTTTCTCCAGGAGATAAATTTAGGGGAATTGACAGCCTAGAGAGCTCTTAGCAATCCCCAAGCATTAAGGGAACATAGGCCCTAAGAGTGATATGGATGGATTGTGAGAAGAGAACAGTCCCAGAGTTTCCTGTCCGAAGGCCGTAGCCTCTAAGAAGAGTAGTCCAAGGGAAAGAGGAGCCTTGATTTTCCAGAGAAAAGAAGAATGAAATGTCAGCAAGACATGTGTTTCCTGAGGACTTATTAAAAAAATTGTTCTGGGGCCATTAGAAAGGATATGTGAGAGGACTTCCCCAGCGGTCCAGGGGTTAGGACTCCATGCTTCTAAAGCACAGGGTGCAGATTTGATCCCTGGTTGGGGAATTAAGATCCTACATGCTGCATGGCATGGCCAATAAGTAAATAAGTAAAAAGGAAGGGCATGTGAGGATTATCTGCTGAAATGACTGGACCTTATTTTTCAGAGCTCTCGGGGCAGTAGAAACCCACAGCAGGCCCACCTAATTTCTCCACCTCCCAACATGATCCCTTACTCCGGCCAGTCCTGACTCCCCAAGTCTTTGCATAGGCTACCCCACCTGGAGTGTCCTCTCCTCACTCTCACCTACTATCCCCTTACTTGTTCATCAAGGCCTCGTATGAGTCTCTTCTCAGGAAGCTTTCTAACTACTTTCATCTAGGATGAAAGATTTTTTTCTACTCCCCAAACTCAGTGCCACCAACTAAGCATTCAATTTTGGCCTCAAA
The DNA here is from genome assembly GCA_006410635.1 of Cephalophus harveyi. Lineage (NCBI taxonomy): Eukaryota > Metazoa > Chordata > Mammalia > Artiodactyla > Bovidae > Cephalophus > Cephalophus harveyi. The sequence goes on along the minus strand of SJYT01013068.1, from coordinate 460,157 downwards.
AACACATGGAGATCTTAAAGGCTCTAACTTTCATCTCATCCCTGAGTCCCTTTGACAACAAGAACTACTAACACATCATTCAGATATATTTGCATAAAGCTATTTCAAATGTTTATGACTATGAATGTCCTTTCCCCACATTGATGATTTGAAAAAAAATATGTCAGTGAACTGGAAATAAAAGGAAATTTCCTTATTCTGACAGAAAGAAAAAAATCTACATTAAAAACCTCCAACTAACATCACAAAATGATGAATGATTAAATGCTTTCCCTCCTAAATCAGTACCAAAATAAGGATGCTTGCTCAGAACAATCCAATTCAAAATAACACAGTAAACTGTAGCCAGTACAATAAGGCTAGGAAAGAGAATACAGGAAAGGAAGAAGTAAAAATGTGTCTATTTTCAAATAACCTAATTGTCTATGTAAAAAATCAAGGATTCTACATAAAAACTCCTATAATTAATTAGTTTAGTAATGTTACAGGATTCAAGATGAATACATAAAAATCAATTTTATTCCTATATACTAGCAATGAACAATTGGAAACTAGAATTAAATATATAATATTATTTATGATGGGCTGCCCAAGCAGTTCAGTGGTAAAGAATCTGCTTGCTAATGCAGGAACCGCAGGAGATGCAGGTTCAATCCCTGGGTCAGGAAGATCCACTGGAGAAGGAAATGGCAACCCACTCCACGTAGTCTTGCTGAGATAATCCTATGGACAGAGGGGCCTGGTGGGCTACAGTCCATGGGGGCTTCAAAGAGCCAGAAACAACTGAGCAACTGAGCATGCATGAACATTATTTTTAACTCCATAAAAGTCAAATTCTTAGAAATAAATTAACAAAACATAAACTATCATACCCTTCAAAACAGAGGGTAAAATTTACACTAAAGAGGGTAGACTTTGCAGTAATAGAGATAAAAGGCATGACATCATCCATTAAAGAACCACGACATTAGATTTACATCTGGAATGATCACTCTGGCTATCATGGGAAAACTAAATTGAAGGAGAAGGATACCAGCTGCTTCACTCCCTCAGGCAGGAACAGATGAGAAACTGAACTGTTAAATAAAAGAGTAGCTACTGAACATGAGAGGCTGGTATTAAATAAGAGGTCTTTATGAGGTAGCATCAGTCCTTCCAAAGAAATCCCAGGGTTGATCTTCAGAATGGACTGGTTGGATCTCCTTGCAGTCCAAGGGACTCTCAAGAGTCTTCTCCATCACCACAGTTCAAAAGCATCAATTCTTTGGTGCTCAGCCTTCTTCACAGTCCAACTCTCACATCCATACATGACCACAGGAAAAACCATAGCCTTGACTAGATGGACCTTAGTCAGCAAAGTAATGTCTCTGCTTTTGAAAATACTATCTAGTTGGTCATAACTTTTCTCCCAAGGAGTAAGCGTCTTCTAATTTCATGGCTGCAATCACCATCTGCAGTGATTTTGGAGCCCTGACTGAGCGACTGAACTGGACTCTATGAGGTAGACTCATTAGCTAGGTAGGTATAGGTAGCTCATTAGGAGATGATGAGGTAGACAGAGGAGTCAAGGATGAATCCCAGGTCTGGTTAATCAAATGGGTGATGGGGGATGAGTGCAGAGGGTAGCCCTTTCCCGCCCCCCAAACCTAGTCTTTATGGTGCATAGAAACGTTCCCTGGCTTGCCTGCCCAGCCCTCCCAATCCCCCAATATTTTTCAGGCCAAGCACTTGCTCTGATTGATATTCATATTTCTGGCCTTTGGACTATGAAGCTGAGTAGGGAGCACCTGAGAGGAACAGGAGGAGTTGGGATGGGAGGACCAGGCTCTTGAGTGTTTGGTCTTGAGTGCTACTCTGGGAGGGTGAAAAGTGAGCCTGGGGCTTGGGAAGGCTGCTGTGGGGCCTGGAGAATCCCACAAAGGCTCATTAAAAAATCCGATCTGTTCTCCCTGAGGATCAGGAGCAGAATACTAACGGAGGACCCAACAGGCCCCCAGTGCATCCCACCCTGAGCCCAGCACCAGCTAAGGAGAAGGGCCTGAGGCAGGGAACTGAGCCATGCTCACCCACTCCTGGGCAGCCCTGTGTTCCCCATATGTGTGACTGTGTGCCTGCCTGCTTCCACCTCCTTTCCATCCGTATCAGGCCACCCAGGCCTGCTCCCTGAACTCTGTCCTCCTCGGTTCACTGATTTCTCTGTGGACAGTGATCTATCTGTCATTTTCTTCCCGTCTTTACTTGTTTTCTGAGTGAGTTCCTCAGCTGAGGGAGAGAAAAGTAGAAGAAGGTGAAGGCTGTTGTATGGAACTGAGGCATTTGACTCTCCTCTGAAGCCCACTGAGGATACAAGTCAAGATACTGGTAAGGATAGATCAAGGTATTGATGACAAGTTAATGGAACACAGAACCTGGAAGGGAACATTAGAAGTGGGGAGAGCTGTGAAGTTCTTATTTGGGAAGGGGAGAGATGTAACTGCTTCTAAACAAGATACTGGTATCCTAGCACTCTTTTCTGGTACAGCCTTAGGCCAGGCCTTGGGATGGACAGGAAGAAGGCTCATAGTGGGCTTGGAGCTCCCCATTCACTTGCTCCTGGTCCTTCTATCCCTCTGCACATTCCTCAGTTTTGCCCCATAAGACTCTGAGTGGGATGCTTACTGAGAGAATACTACAGTGGTCCAGGCATCAGGTCCAGATGAAGCTGAAAGAAGAAGTGCACAGAAGGATGACAAAGTCCCTACTCCTCCAGAGAGAGTGAACCAGAGACCTTCCCACCGGACCAGCAGGTCTAGTCGCAACGGCACTTTGCTTGATCCTCTTACGGGGACAGCAAGTTCACTATCTCCCAGGTCAGTTGATCCTATCCACGATCTGCCCTCACTAATGTTAGTTATATTTTTGCTGGAACTTACCTCCCTAGTATAATTCACAAGTGCACTTTTTAGGACCTGGAACAAGTCTCATCCACCTTCCACATGATAACCTTTCAGACGGTAGGCCCTCAGCTTCCAGAATTCTCCTACCCTTTCATTCCACATGGCAAACACCCCCACTTGCCTCAACTCTTCCTCACATCATGTTGTTTCCAGACTTTTCTTTATAACCTCTTTCAACTTACCTATCATCGCCTTAAAATGTGGCCCCAGAATGTGGTCTGGCTTCTGCAGACATAGTTCCATGACACACCTCCTGTGATCTCACAGCATCTTTTCTCAGTTTTGTCACTTTACGATGAAGTTTTAGAAATATCCTTGCATCGATCCCCTTTCAGTCTTCAGTTATTTCTCAGCTGAGCTGACTATGTATGGCTGGCTTTGTGAGCAGAGGGGCAGGGAATTTTACTTTGGTGCTATAGCATTTTTTTTTTTTTTTTTGGTTGGCATACGCTTCTTGTTCTATCCAGTTAAGACTTGAAATTTGATTTGCCATGACGTGATTAGATCTTCTTCCTCACCATCTACTTGAGATATGAAGAAAGAACCTGTGAGACTGGTCCATGGGAATATATCTTGAGTTTTCTGGTGGTCACAGTTAGATGTCAGACATGACTGAGCGTATACACATGCACAGAGTTAAATGATCTTATCCTCCTCATTCGTACATCTTCCCCTTTGTTACTGCTCTATTGAAACTGCCTCTCAAGACTTGTGTTCTGAGTTTTGTTGCTGTCTGCTTCCTCAGAGACCCTGCACCAGCACCTCTTTTCCTCTCTTGGATTTCCCTCAGTGTCATACACATTCTGAACTCTTTCACCTTAAGAAAATGACAAAGGAAACAAAGCACCCCCCGCCCCCCGACCTTATGTCCCAATCTTAGATATCTCCTCATCTCAGTCCTTCTCTTTATAGCCGAGTTCACTCCTCATAATACCCACTGATACCTGATTTATGCCTTCATCACTCCACAGAAAGTTCCCACATCCAAGCCATTAATAACTCTGGCATTATTGCATTTTTTGAACAGTTTTAATTCCTCTTGCTCTCTCTATAGCATTTAGCATCATATGCACTCTTGGAGATGGTAGTTTCCTGAGCTTACACTGTCAAGCTCTCCCGCCTCCCTGGATTACATCCAAGCCATTAATAACTCTGGCATTATTGCATTTTTTGAACAGTTTTAATTCCTCTTGCTCTCTCTATAGCATTTAGCATCATATGCACTCTTGGAGATGGTAGTTTCCTGAGCTTACACTGTCAAGCTCTCCTGCCTCCCTGGATGCTCTTGTTCCAACCCATCTCTTCTCCTGCTGATCTCTCCAGTGTTCCTCCTCCCAGGTTGCGTCTTTGGAGCCTCTGTGGTCACTCTCTCTGAGCTATCTCTGAGAGTTCTCATCCATTCTGTGCCTTAATTACTTTCTAAAGTTTGATTTTTCGCTTAGATCTCTTTCCAAGGCAATCTGTCTAACTCTTTGATGATCAGATCCTGCAGGACACTTGATGTTTCAAACTCTGCCTGTCTATAATGGCATTAATAATGACTTTCTGGCCATTTTCTCCCCCACCCCATCACTCCTTCTTTCACCTCCACCTATCCTGTAATGGTATTACTGTCAACTTAGCTTCCCAGGTCTGAAACCTCAAACTCATGCTTATTTCCTCCCTCTTCCTCATCTTCTGTACCGCTCAGTTACCAAGACCTGTCCACCTCTCTCTCTAATCTCTCTTCTCTTTTTTGTTGTCTGGAACGTTACCCTTCTCCTGTCTTTCCTTCATACCTCTCAGCTGGTCTTTCTCCAATGTCTTTTCCTAACTTCCACCCAAATAGTGATATTTCTAAAATCTAGGCCTTAATGAATTACTTCTCTGCTTAAAACTCATCTGATACTTGCCATGGCCTAAATGATCGAGTCCATGCTCATTACCAAGGTTCAGTTCAGTCGCTCAGTCGTGTCTGACTCTTTGCGACCCCATGAATCGCAGCACGCCAGGCCTCCCTGTTCATCACCATCTCCTGGAGTTCACCCAGACTCACGTCCATCGAGTCTGTGGTGCCATCCAGCCATCTCATCCTCGGTCGTCCCCTTCTTCTCCTGCCCCCAATCCCTCCCAGCATTAGAGTCTTTTCCAATGAGTCAACTCTTCTCATGAGGTGGCCAAAGTACTGGAGTTTCAGCTTCAGCATCATTCCTTCCAAAGAAATCCCAGGGTTGATCTCCTTCAGAATGGACT